>JADLZN010008154.1:0-14900 GCA_018155175.1 Sinocyclocheilus anophthalmus | reverse complement strand
GACACTGGGAGGAGTACAGCTCCAATGCCACTGTCAGATGCGTCCACTTCGACCACAAAGGGGAGATTGGGGTCTGGATGTCGTAATATGGGTGCTGTTGTGAAGCTAACCTTGAGGGTATTGAAGACCTTGGCTGCATCTTCTGTCCAGTTTGGACGGTTTACCTTTGAGGAGAGAAGTCAGTGGGGAGGCAATGGAGCTGTAGCCATGGATGAAGCGTCTCTAAAAGTTAGCAAATCCCAAGAACCTCTGCAGTTCCTTGATGGTAGTTGGTTGTGGCCATTCGTTGACTGCCTTGACTATGGATTCGTCCATTTCTACCCCTTGATGGCTGATGTTATACCCCAGAAATGTTGTTTGTGAAACGTGGAACTCACATTTCTCTGCCTTGACAAAGAGTTGATTCTCAAGGAGACGCGAAAGAATCATCTTGACGTGTTGGATGTGCTCTGCTTCTGACTTGGAATAGATTAAGATGTCATCGATATAAGCTATCACATATTGATTTAACAGATCGTGAAGTATCTCATTAATGAGACTTAATTATTAATGACTGGAACACAGCTTGAGCATTGGCTAGCCCATATGGCATAACGAGGTACTCGTAGTGCCCCCTTGTGGTGAGAAAGGCTGTCTTCCACTCATCCCCTTCGCGGATGCGGATCAGGTTGTATACACTTCCTAAATCCAATTTAGTAAAAATCTTTGCCTCTCTGAGTTGTTCAAGGGCTGCTGCCGAACTATTTCCTTGGGACACAGAAAGTAATTGCGTTGAAATATCCCTGCCCCCAGCGGGATATTCAAACACATCACGTAGCTGTTGTTTAAAGTATTCATAAGAGGTACGAATTATTGAATCCGACTCCCAAACAGCAGCAGCCCAGGTAATCACTCTTCCCGTAAGGAGTGTCATCAAAAAAAGCACATTTCTGGTTATCAGAAGCAAACTTGTCTTTCTGGTGGTCAAAATAAATTTCTACTTGTCGGATAAAACCTCTACATTTATCCGCTGAACCATCAAATTTATCAGGCATAGCAAGGCTTCCCGTTTGTGGTATGGGTGGGGGAAGTGAACGAATATAATGTGTCAAGTATTCATTGGTGGACTGCAGGCTTTCAAGTTGTTTTTGTTAGCCTTTGAGTACCTCGCTTTGATAGGCGAACGCCACTTGTAGCTCCGAAACTTCCACTGGATTCATGGGAGGCAAAGAATTCTTTAACAAGGAGGCTGAAACCGAGTGAGAATCCATATGCAGAAGTTTATTTAAAGGGCAATCCAGAATCAGCGTCAGAAAAAGCCACAAAGTTGAGGTATGAATTCACAACCATCTGACCCTCGAATAGTCAAAAGCCACTGGGTTCACCTGAAATGAATAAATATAAGCAATAATGTAACCTACAATACAGTATTTCAATATAAAATTTGATCTAAAATACAAGTTTATCAAATGATTTACAACAGAATTAATACATTACCTTATAAATATAAGCAATAATGTAACCTACAATTTACATTAAGCCTCTATTAATCAGCTTCAGAGAGTCTTGTAGCATCAAACATTTCTCCACATCAGCTGCTATTCTTTGCACCTACAAGAAATAAATCTTGTGATTTTTTTTAATGCATTTACATAAATGAGACCAATATGAACACACAAAAAGGCATATATTTTAAAATAAACAAACTCTTAAATTTGATCAATACATTTAATTATAATAATGCATTGTAGAACTGTACCACCAATCAAATTAAATAATTTGAACAAGACAAGGGGATCCGATATCGCCAACTATATTCATCTCGTACCTCGAGAGAGTAATGGACTTGGTAAGAGACAATGACACAGGAATATCAGCCCATGGGTACAAGATCAACAACCTCAAATTTGCAGATGACATTGATCTACTGGAGCAGGATAGAATTGAATTACAAGGAAATCTGGATCGGATGAATGAAGCAGGAGAGGCCGAGGGAGAGGGAGAGGGAGACAAAACTCAATCTTATTTGGATCAGTGGCCAACTCTCTCTTTGTCAGTATGTGAAGTGCCAATCCTTTGTCTAAGTTTTCTTTTGGTTTCGGTTTATTTGTACTTTGTTTTTTTGGTTTTTGTTTTTTTTTGGACAATATTTTTTTTTTTTTTTTTTTTTTTTTTTTTTTTGTTTTGGAGAATCTGTTCCATTGCCTGATGCATGCCTGAAAGACAATTAAAGCAACCTCAAGAGACTTCAGAGTTGTGTGCTTGTTTTTGCCGCCTATTTTGCCACTGCCAAGAACTGCCTCACTACAGCATTTATTAATTGTTTTTTCGAAAACTCTTTCTTATCTATTGATGACTTTCTGTTAGGTTCTTGGTTAACATTTTCTTTCCCTGACTTTTTGATGTCAATGTCTTTGTTTATCACAAAAGTTATATCTATTTCATAGTCGGATCAATATATTCGGGATAGATTTCATCTTTTTCCTTTGTGTCTCGACTCAATACAGGCAAATTCCTATTGTATTTTGCTAAAATCCAAAATGCAATTATAAATATAGCTATAGTTATCATTGTTACCACAAAGATTGGTTTGTAAGCAGGCCTTTTTCCAGATTTATTAAAAAAGAAAAACTGAAATATCACATGGTCCTAAGTATTCAGACCCTTTTTTCAGTATTTAGTAGAAGCACCCTTTTTATCTAATACAGCCATGAGTCTTTTTGGGAAAGATGCAACAAGTTTTTCACACCTGGATTTGGGGATCCTCTGCCATTCCTCCTTGCAGATCCTCTCCAGTTCTGTCAGGTTGGATGGTAAACGTTGGTGGACAGCCATTTTTAGGTCTCTCCAGAGATGCTCAATTGGGTTTAAGTCAAAGCTCTGGCTGGGCCATTCAAGAACAGACACAGAGATGTTGTGAAGCCACTCCTTAGTTATTTTAGCTGTGTGCTTAGGGTCATTTTCTTGTTGGAAGGTAAACCTTCGGCCTAGTCTGATGTCCTGAGCACTCTGGAGAAGGTTTTAGTCCAGGATATCCCTGTACTTGGCCAAATTCATCTTTCCCTCGATTGCAACCAATCCTCCTGTCCCTGCAGCTGAAAAACACCAACACAGCATGATGCTGCCACCACCATGATTCACAGTTGGGACAGTATTGGACAGGTGATGAGCAGTGCCTGGTTTTCTCCACACATAGCTCTTAGAATTAAGGCCAAAAAGTTCTCTCTTTTTCTCATCAGACCAGAGAATCTTATTTATCACCGTCTTGGAGTCCTTCAGGTGTTTTTTAGCACACTCCATGCGGGCTTTCATGTGTCTTAAACTGAGGAGAGGCTTCCGTCGGGCCAATCTGCCATAAAGCCCCGACTGGTGGAGGGATGCAGTGATGGTTGACTCTCTACAACTTTCTCCCATCTCCCGACTGCATCACTGGAGCTCAGCCACAGTGATCTTTGGGTTCTTCTTTACCTCTCTCACCAAGGCTCTTCTCCCCGATAGCTCAGTTTGGCCAGCTCTAGGAAGGGTTCTGGTCATCCCAAACGTCTTCCATTTAAGGATTATGGAGGCCACTGTGCTCTTAGGAACCTTAAGTGCAGCAGAAATTTTTTTGTAACCTTGGCCAGATCTGTGCCTTGACACAATTATGTCTCTGAGCTCTTCAGGCAGTTCCTTTGACCTCATGATTTCATTTGCTCTGACATGCACTGTGAGCTGTAAGGTCTTATATAGACAGGTGTGGGGCTTTCCTAATCAAGTCCAATCAGTATAATAAAACACAGATGGACTCAAATGAATGTGTAGAACCATCTCAAGGATGATCAGAAGAGATGGACAGCACCTGAGTTAAATATATTGAGTGTCACAGCAAAGGGTCTGAATACTAGGACCATGATACTATTTCAGTGTTTCTTTTTTAATAAATCTGCAAAAATGTCAACAATTCTGTGTTTTTCGGTCAATATGGGGTGCTGTGTGTACAGTCATGAGGAAAAAAATTTAACTTAAATGATTTAGCAAATGGCAGCAATATAACAAAGAGAGAAAAATTTAAGGGGGTCTGAATAATTTCCGTAACCACTGGTTATCATATATATATATAGCCAGGATCGTATCAAACCACAATGGTTCCGCGTCGAGCTCTGTCGGAGAAGCCTCTAGACTAGGACCATCAGTAAGATCGTCACTATGAAGCCATAAATCAACCAAACCTAATAGGTACGATAGGAGACTATGAATGCAGGAAATTCCCACCCTACCTCAGTCTGGGGAGGATGGGGTTACAGGGGAATAGGAAGGTGAAGTAAGGGAAGAGGTAAGACCCCCGAAGGAAATGAGTAGAAACTGAGGTATCACTCTGATCCGGACAAAAGCACCGACGACCTGTCTGGATCACATCCCTTAGGTCTTTTACTCACCTTCCTTTGACCCGCGATTCTTCCTACCCCTACCCGCGGGCGGGGGAGGAGCGCGAGCCGCGACACTAGCCTTCTGAGCCAGTCTCTGATCCTCAAAAACTGAGATGGGCTAGGACCCCTGGGTTGTTCAGGCTCAGACCTGGACTTCTATCCTGGTCTTTCAGCCGGTCAGCCTGATATGCTTGAAGCATCACCATCATGTGCAATGAAGCGACAGCCCAACCTGCTGCTGCTGTGTATGCCCTGGCATCAGAACGAGATGTCAAGGAGGGAGTCTTAAAACAGGATGTCTCACCCATAGAGAGATAGCTAGCCAGCGTCTCTCTATAGGGGCATCTTCAGAGAGAGAGGTGGACTACAGATAATCATACAGCAGAAAGCAAAATAACTGCAAACAAGCCAACATTCTGCAACCACAGACAAATCAAAGCAGCCTAAATGTGGGCTCACGTTTCCCATTGTTTGGCGAATTTTCACAAACGAAATCCAGGAATTCACAAGATTGGGAGTTTTGCACAAGGGTGAAAGATTTTCTCATGCAGATTTCGCAACAGGTTCAAGTAGGTCACATGGATTTGCCACGTTAACCAAAAGAAAGCAATGTAGCGACTCAGCTCATGGGGGAATATGAATAATTAACCATAACTAGTTGTTTAATAATTATAAATATTTAGCATCCGCTGTATAATTTAGGGAACTTAAGGGTAACTGCTGTCAATTCTAAGAACGGTAATTTCCTGGTTAAGGGAAATAACTTTCTTACTGTACAATTCTATAAGTTTGTAACGTAAATCTGCATGATTATGTGACTCCGGTTATGAGCAAACAATGAACACGTCAAGTGTGATACAAGTAAGGTTTTATTAACTACATAAACACTTAAACTGGTCCAACATACTACAAAACACTTAAACTGGTCTAACATACTACATAAACACATAAACTGGTCTAACACAATACTAAACCTGGTCTAACACACATACACACACACACAGTTTGTATAGGAAAGGGTTAAAGCTTAACGCAGTAAAGAGAAGAGAAATAAGAATATGAAGTTATTGAACCATTTGCATATTCAGCAGATTTACACCTGAGGGAAACATCAGATTCTTAGTTCAAACACACCTTTGTAACAAGGTGAAAATGATACCTAATGTATCAATTAATAAGACTAAGTTTGAATACTTGCAAGTCTCGTCTGTCTGAAAAAAAGGCTTGATGCAATCTGAAAGTCCCAATGACCTTTGCTGAAGTTGGTTGATGAAAAAAAAACAGTTTGCGTCAGAGAATCTTGATGAATGGAAAAGTCAAGGCCGAAGCCTGGCATGTACTTAAGGATGTCCTGGAGCATTGTAGCTCACATCTTCTCAGAATTCAAACAAACCACAGACTCTGGGCGGGTCACATGAAGTGCAGCCTTTAAAGTCTGCAAAGATTCACGCCTCTCAAGATGGGCTTGTCCAATGAGAAAGGCAGAAATCCCAAGCGGGAGGTTGGAAATACTGAGGAGTTTTACGACTCTTTGTCTGAGAGCATGGCAATTTGCATTCTGAAACTGGATCAAAATTACTAACGTCTTAGACCACTTATATTGTTGCGTAGGTTAAGCATCAATATACCACTCTCAAATTAGATCATCCCCTGAATACGAATTATAGAGGACCAAAAACATCCGTTATAGTAAGGTTACATGAAGGGAGTGGTTTTACATAAGCAAATGAGCTTTTGCCGCATAAGCCTCACGATGTGGCAGAACTGGTGCTGGAATCGATGGATGTGTGAGGAAAAATGGCCTCTTCCATTCCTTCTTAATCTTTATATGAAAAAACAGGAAGAAATGAAGGCTCACCTGAGCTGGAGGGCTATGACCAGAAAAATAACGTTCATCGAGATACTCGCAACGTCACTTTCTTCACCCGCTTCACGGCAAGTAAAGCCTTGCTGTGGCGCGATCCATAATTTCCAAAGCTCATCATACGCAGGGCAGAAGAGATTGGGAAGGCTCAGCCCAGCTTCTTGGCTTCCTAGCTATTTCCTGTTTTTGCGGGCTGATCCAGCAGAGCAATGGCCCCTGAATCAGGCAATGTTAATGAAATAACATCATCCTGCAGCGGCTCACTCTCGTGCACAGCCGACGATCGCGAAAGGGAAACCCTTCTTCAAACTCATCGGCCAGATCCACATGCGATCCCCATGAGTTCATTCTCCTCCGTGCCTCAGCAGTGGCGGTCCTGAATCGCGGGAAGCAGATGGCGGCCCCTCTTTACTTGAAAAGAGAGACAAACAAGAACGGAGCTTTTTCATTGAAAAACGCTCGCAGTGCATGCCGGTTGCCCCCTCGGAGACATCGCGTGCGTGCTCTTTGCCCAAACAAACCCATAGATCGTGTGTGTCATCAAATGTTAAACAACGTCAACACGGATGCACACATCTTTAAATGCTTTGCCAGTGCTCGCCATAACGAGATAAATAGAGATCGCTCTTACAACAGAAATGCACGCTTCAAACAAAACAGTCCATGAAGACGAAGAAGAGAATGATGTGTGCTCCCGGCGTCTATTTATACTATAGTCGCACCGGTAGTGACGTCATGGCTGTCGCCGGCCATTTTTCAATGTATGCTTCAGACACGGGTCACGATGAGGCATTCCCCATAGCGACCCCTAGAGGACGCAATTCGAAGTTCCCATGAAAGGGAACATGTATTTTCTGAATGGTATCATTTTCACTTTTTTATTATAATTACTCGTCTCATTCTTGCTAGCTTGTCCACCTTTCTGTTTCCCCGAGCTATTTCTGTGTCATCTGTGGTATGTCCAGCTTGAAAAATTACTACTAGATCTAACTCTCTTATTAGATCGTAAATTTCCTTCCTCAGCTCACTGTGCAAAACAGGCTTTCTATTAAATTTTTCATAACCTTTCTGTCTCCAAATATCTAAGTTCTCATTTAAACTTGTTTCAACATATTTGCTATCTGTTATTAAAACAACTTGTTTAGCCTTCTTTTCTTTTAATTTTCTAAAAGCTTTTAATACAGCAATCACTTCTGCAAACTGAGCTGTGCCAGGAACAGAGCCTTTTTCTCTTATTTCTTTCCCTTTCTTTGCTTGTATAATATATGCACAATGCTCTAGATTATCATCTTTGATCCATCTGTATATACTGTTATTACTTTGAACAAGTTTCTTTTCTTTTTCTGGCATTTTTTCTTTTCCTTATTTACTATTCTTAAGTTTGGATCTAAAAGTATATTTTCCCATCATTGCCATCAAGAATTTTGGGCTTTTGCATCTTTTATCTTATTTTTAGTTAAATGTCCCATTATTGCTTCATCTGTGTTCATTATTTTTTTTGTCCTCGCGCAAGACCATGTAATTCTGTATAGGATATTCTTTGAACAGAACAACACATCCCTTAGCAGAAGCTAAGGAGTCTCAACCTCTCAAGTGCGAGTCCTAAAACTGAACCGCGGTCAGCTCAAGCGCCAATTGTCTCAAAAAGTTCCTGTCCCGCTCGGCTTATCTTTGCAAGAAACACAGGAAGAGTGTGATTCACAAAACCACCTCCTGGGTCTGCAAGCACTAAGACAGCAATAACTGACCCCTGCATCTGGACTAATTTAAGCAACAGAACTTCAGTGTTGACTCGTGACTGACAACAGAACAAAGAACGTTGTATCTGGAAATATTCCAGCAACAGACACTCCTGGACCCCATGACCGTTTAACGCATAAATCGATAATCCGATAAACAGAAAGCGACAGATTAACAGCTCCATGTCCGAGTGAGAAGAATAGCAGGTCTACACCGCATGACTTTTTGCAACCTCCATTGACCTCAGGACTTTCTCTGTCCTCCCCTTTCTCTACATTCTAGAAAAACGCGTGTTTCTCCTGTCACAGACAAAGGAACATAGAACTTACACAGACAATTCAAAAGATAATCATTTAAAAATATAAAAGGGCAACTATATTCACAAATAATATGTTTTATGTCTCATATATGCTTGACGTGTTTCCTGTAATCGGTGCAAGTTTAACCAATGTTTTATAACCCCTTTTAGTAGATAAAATGTATTAACGTATTTGCAAGATACTTGATATTTGAGCTTGAATGAAAGCTTATTTTATGTGCAAAACTTTGGTATGAATGAGAAGTGGGAAATATGTACAATACTCGCATTAAGAAACTTTATAGAAATATTAAGAAAATCTGGCAAGGATGTTCCCCTGTGATAAAGTGAAGCATCATGTTAATTTATGCATGAAGAAGAACCTTGCGGGGCATGGCCCCGCCCTGCAGCTAATGTCTGATTGGAACAACGATCTGTGGGATGGACTTATGCAGTTTGATCAAAAACCCAATGTCCGAACAGATTCAATGCCTTTTCGCCTTTTTGTTAAGTCGCGCTCCAATTTGCGCACACGCTGCACCATCAAGCGATCGGGTCATCCAGAACTCAAACACTCCGTTGAAGCTTCGTGAATGCCAGAGATCTTCAAAAGCCTAAAGTCTTGCAAACTCAGACTCTTTAAGAAGAACTGCCAAAGCCTCTGCGTCACCAGGAAACCCCATTCGTCACCAAGCTCTCCCAAAAGACGTCAGCCAAATGACCAATCAGCAATGGGGTGATTTCCCCTCTACTGGAGATGAGCCAAATGGGAAAACCCCTTTCAGCTGTCACCAAAACGCAAGTAAACAAACAAAGCTTCATCTCTTGCTGAACTGGTGCTGAATTGATCTTAAGCAGTAAAGATAAGACAAATCTCTGCTTTGTGATTCTCTCAGGTTGCAAGTAAAGAACTGTAGCGAATATATTCCCGTTTGGGACTTATGCAAACTCCGTTAATCATCATCGTGTGTGTGTGTGTGTGTATGTGTGTATTTGCATTAGTTTAGTTTAATGTAATCTAGGTAGCCAATAAATTCCTGTTTCATTTTAAGAATCATTGTCTTGTGTCGTGAATTTAAAGTTAAACTTTGCCCAGATCCGGTTACCTAGCTCGTAGCTTATAAATTATCACAAGCATGTATTAACCTTTGGCCAGGGATAGTACACATACTCAAATTGATAAGATATACTGATGTTAACGTCTCGCTGGACGAACAGTTGATAAAGTGTAAACTATCAAATTTGGAATCAGTTCAATCAGGTTGATTTTGATTCTTCAGATTCGATTTTCCCCGAAAACCTGAGCAAAAATAAAAGAGTTAAATTCCCTACATATATTGTGGAGTATCGATAGCGGGCAGATTTGGCTTAAAAATTCATAACACCAAGACATTATTGTGAATCTTTTCGATTTTTATCCGGAAAAATAGATTAGATACAGAGAAACAGAGTTTTGTGAGTTATTGTACCTGTTATTATAGCATGCCAGCGTGTTGAATGTTTGAATGTGCAACTCGAGTTGTTGTTTGAAGAAGTGAACTGCAGTAAAACATTTAAATTTTGTCTGTCAAGACAAAAACTAAGTCGCTCTAAAAGCGCACGAAGAAAGAAGCGAGCGTGTTCCTCGTTTTTCTTTCTCTTAAAAGGCCTTCATAGTTTGATGTGTTGTGCGTGTCCCACTATTCCGTCAGGCTTAATTTTTTTGTTTTTTTTTCCCCCCCCCCATCTCACGTTCAGAATTAATTTAGTTAATTAATGCTCTCTTGCCATTTATTCACTAAAACTAGTGAACTTGAAACACGGTGCTCAGAGAGTGTCCGAACGTTATTTTATGGAAGAATTGTGGTTAAATCCACGTGCTTTTTTGTCTGTGTCCGAGCGTTATTTTATGGGAGAATTGTGGTTAAATCCACATCTGTTTTTGTCTGTATAAATAGACTAAGTGCTGAGATCCACCGAGATCTCAATAACAGTTGTTGTATTAATTGCAGTAAATCTGTAGATTAATTTACCTCACTCTGAACGAGTTGAGAGTGTTCAGCGCTATAAAGATAAGAATCTAAAGAGTGCTTTTTGTCTGTTCAGTGTGAAATGCGCCGCCATTTCACGTGCAGCACGTAAACTGTGTGTAATCTGCATGCTAGCCTACTGCAAAGTACGTTGCCATAGTGACACCCTTAACCCGGAAGTTCTAAGAAACCTTTTCTGGGGTGACTTCCAAGTGCGCAAGATTCTTCTTCGTGCATAAATTAACATGATGCTTCACTTTATCACATGGGAACATCCTTGCCAGATTTTATTAATACTTCTATAAAGTTTCTTAATGCGAGTATCGTACATATTTCCCACTTCTCATTCAAACCAAAGTTTTGCACATAAAATAAGCTTTCATTCAAGCTCAAATAACAGGTATTTTGCATACACATTAATAATCTTATCTACTAAAAGGGGTTATAAAACATTGGTTAAACTTGCACCGATCACATTACTAGCAAGATGGTGGCGCGTTCACATGCTGCGTATTCTCACTCTCCCGACAGAAAGGTGTTTTCGTGTTTTTTGTCTTGTGAGTCGCAGTGTTTTTGTACGTATTCGTCGCTTCTATCTGTCTCTAAGCGCACATACAGTCGTGAGTTTCTGCTCGATGTTGGCAGAACCACATTTTTAGAGTTGTGTTTTAAACTCTTGCACACCGAAGAGCCTGCGGGATCTCAGTCGGCTGGGAGAACACACCTCACCGTACCCCCACTTGGACTGAATATCGCACAATCCACAGCGGATAGGAGGCACCATCAAGCGGCGTTTGTGAGAGGAAGCAGAAAAGGGAAGAGGGGGTAAGCGCGGGGTACTCAGGGCTCGGACTAGCGGCAACCCGCACAAGGCACAGCTATCCCACCATCGTACGGGCCAAGTAAGCTCTTTGGACAATAAAGTCTGGACACATACATACGCACTACTACGCTCAACTCAGAGGACTGTATGAGACTGTTGTGTTTTTGTGTTCACGAAAACATGGCTCAACAACAGCGTTCCGCACTGCGCTATTCATCTCGATCAGCTGACATTCTATCGAGCGGACAGAGCTCGCGTCGAGGGAGGGAAGACCCGCGGCGGCGGCGGGCTTTGTGTTTACATCAATGATGCGTGGTGCCGTTGCTGTTGTGGTCTGCAAACACTGCTCACCTCTGGTGGAGTTTATGATTATTAAGTGGCGGCCGTTCTATCTACCGAGGGAATGTACAGCCATACTGCTTGTTGCTGTATACATCCCTCCCAGCTCCAACAACAGCCACAGGAGCGAGGCACTAAATGAACTGCACCAGCACATCAGTGAGCAGCAGACACCCCACCCTGATGCTTTTCTCATCTTGACTGGGGATTTCAATCATGCAGACCTAAAAAGTGTGTTCCCAAAAATACACCAACAAATAGACTTTCCAACACGGGGAAACAAAACTCTGGACTTTGTTTACACCACACAAGAGAGGAGCTTACAAGGCCCTTCCCCCACTCGGTTTTGGGATGCCTCAGAACACATCACTGGCATGCTAATGCTGCAGAAGCACCACTGGTGTTAGTAAAAGTCACTAAACAGTTCACAAAAGATACAATGTCGGCGGAAAAGGGTGTCAGAGGCTCTGCAAGACTGTTTTTTAACACACGTTTTAGCAGGCTTCGGCTGCCAACACACAATAACAACCACAGATTCCAAGAGTACTCAGAGACTGTGAACTGTACATCACCAGTGTATTGATGATTGTCACAGTCTACAAAGACACCACTGGTACTGGTGCCCACCAGAAGGCATTGGGCTAAAAGGAGAGGTCTGGACTCCTGAAACGCGGAACGCTGCCTTCAGAGAGGAGATTGAGGTGGGCTCTGAAGACAGATAGGGCCAACCCTTCCCGCGGCCATTAGAGAGGCAAACAAAAGGAAAAAGACAGATACTCCAGGAGGATTAGCCATTCCTTTCAGAGACACTTGGAGCCTGTGGCAGGGGATACAGACCTTTACGGACTACAAGCCCCCACCACGCACATGTGACCGTACTATCTCCCTGCTGAACGAGCTGAACGTATTCTTCGCTCGCTTTGAGGCACAAAAAAGCACCACTGCACCGAAGACTCCACCTCCTCCCGGCGACCAAGTGATGACGCTGTCCCCGGACAGCGTCAGGAGATCCCTCAGCAGGATCGACGCACGCAAAGCTCCGGGTCCTGACAACATTCCTGGGCGTGTAATGAGAGACTGTGCAGTGGAACTCACTGATGTCTTCACAAACATTTTTAACATCTCACTAAGTCAGGCTGTTGTCACCACATGCTTCAAAGCTACCACCATCAATCCAGTCCCGAAGAAGTCGTCTCCATACTGCTTCAATGACTACCGTCCAATTGAACTTACCCCCATCCTCATGAAGTGCTATGAACGGCTAGTCATGCACCACATCAACTCTGCCCTCCCCCCCTCCTTGGACCCCCTCCAGTTTGCATATCGGTCCAACTCCCAGCCCGCGAACGAGACGCCATACGCCACTACCCTCACGCCACACTCCACACACCTGGACAAAAAAAAGATCATACAGCCAGCATGCGTTCATGACTTCAGTTCAGCAGTTCAACACAATCAACCTCAACAGTCATTCAAAAAAGGTCCAGATGGGGCTAACAATTCGAGGTGCAACTGGCTGCTTGACTTTGATTGGGAAGACTCCTCAGGCAGTGGGGGTCGGCAGAAACACTGGGGTGCTGAGTCCCCTCCTTTTCACTCTGCTGACCCACGACTGCACTCTGTCACACAACTCCAACCTCCTTATTATGTTTGCGGATGACACGACTGTAGTGGTTCTCATTAGCAACAGAGATGAGACAAATTATAGGAGCGAGGTGAGCCGCCTGGCCGTGGTGCAGAGACAACAATCTCTCTTTAAATGTGGTGAAGACAAAGGAGATTGTTGTTGACTTCAGGAGAATGCACTCTCAACATGCTCCTCTGACCATCAATGGTGTGACTGCGGAGAGGGTGAGCAGCACCAAGTTCCAAGCACCAAGGTGTGCACATCACAGAGGATCTCTCACAACACCACATCACTGGCCAAGAAAGCACAGCAGCATCTCTACTTCCTCCACAAACTAAGAAGAGCCAGCCAGAGAGTCCAGTGGTCCCCATCATGTGAACCCTTCTACAGAGGCACCACGAGAGAATTCTGACGACGCTGCAACACTGTGTGGTTTGTGCCTGGCAACGCCTCATGCGCCCCGCAAGACACTTCAAAGCATAGTGAGAGCAGCTGAGAAGATCGTTGGTGCTTCTCTCCCCTCCCTTCAGGACATCTATAATACCCGTCTCACCCGCAAAGCCCTCTGAATTGCAGGTGATCCCACCCACCCAACATACAGCTTCTTCATTCTGCTGCCATCAGGGAGGAGACTGCATTATCTACCGCATCCGGACTCTTCTTAAGCAATCGGAAACCAATGCAAGTAACCACTTAAAATTATTCAGATGCGTGTTTAAATCTCAGCCCCTTTTAAGGTGATTTTTGATTCTCTGATGATTTTCAAAGGTTGTGGTTACGTGATGTGAAATACTGCCATTCTTTTACTCTCCTCTCTCTTTTCCTTACTTTGCTTCATCCTGTATATATGTGTTTTGCTTAGTTATATGTTAGACATAGTTTCATTTATTAAATCCCTTATAATCACAACGGATTGTCTCTGTTTGTTGCTCACAATTCGAATTCAATGAATGTGTGAACCCTTGCTACATTGTTTGCTAAATTACTGCTAGCACTGCACAAAGAAGGACAGGTTATTGTTCCGTGGCCAGAAAATAAACATTCCTTGAATTGATAAACGATTATATTGTCTGCTCGGTGGACGGACAGATCAAATAATTGTAATATTGATTCTGCTACAGTTTATTCGAAGATATAATCTAAATATTTACTATGAATCATAACCAGTTATAATTCACCATAAATATTCCCCTTTTTAGAGCTAACAAATAATAATAAACGTTACATGTTTTTTTGGAGATACGCGGGCAACATTCAAACTTGGTTTGTGAACAAACAGTATCAATTTATTAGTGTTTTTTATATTATGCGCGCTTAGAGTGAAACAAGTCGCAACGTGAACTCACTCTTTTGGATTGGATGGTTAAAATCCACCTCCAGTACTGTATTTTAACAGCCACTATGTGTCTAACATTTAGTCACTGTAAAATATTAAAGTAAACTGCAGTTTATAATATTAAAACTGTTCTCTAAAGACGAAGAAATCTCTTTACAGTACATTTTAATATCAAAATTGCCTGTTGGAACGAAGAAATCTTCCTGCATTGCGATAAAGATAGATTTGAGCGACGCTCCTCTTATCATCTTTTAAAGGCCTTATTTGATAGTATCGCTAGATTGAAGTCATTGCGAAGTTCCAATTTCATTTAACTAGACGATATAACTCCCTTAGGTTTAACCGTTAGAGTAGCTATCTAATGTGTCACCATGCAGATGTGATCATACAAAACACTGCGAGCCAGTAGAATGATTGAAATGTAATGGGATGTTTTAAAACATTGATCAAGTGAAATGTGTATAACAACAGCGAAGAAA
>JADLZN010008153.1:0-189441 GCA_018155175.1 Sinocyclocheilus anophthalmus | reverse complement strand
CACTGAAGCGGCACATGAGCATTAGCTGAAAAGACAAACACACACATCTCACTGCCTGTATTGCATATTAATTCCCTTTATTATATTAGTTTATGTCTGTGTGTTGTTCTTGATCTGATTTTGAATATATGAGAGCGAACTGAGAGAAATGAGTCTGGCAGGTGTGACGCCAGCTGCTTTGTGTCTGGATGTTGTTGGTTGATGTGAAGGTCCTGTGTTTGTGTCACAGTGTGGCGTCATCGAGTGCATCCCGGACTGTAAGTCCAGAGATCAGCTGGGATGACAGACGGATTTCGGGATGTACGATTATTTCCGTAACCAGTACGGAGACGAATCCACTCTGGCCTTCCAGAAGGTGAGAAAAGCCAGTGGTTCTAAACCAGTCCACTAGAGGGCAATCATGACTTAAAATGATTTAAAATCATACAATACAATATTTAAACTAATTTAAAACAACTACAAATCAATATATTTCCTATTTTAATTTTTGTGACTTTAATTCCGACCTCATTACCACATCATGACTTAAAATGATTAATAATCCTACAATACAAACAAACAATAAAATAAGCTACTAATCAATATAAAAATTGCTAATTAATATTTTTATTTAAACTTTAATATTTTAATTCATTTTAAAAGTGTGTTTTAAATAAAAAAGTTTTTTTTTTTTAAACTCTTTTTGGAGTTCCCATAAATGAAAAAAATAAAGTTTTTAAAACAAAACTAGAGCTAGGGGCATTTACATTTATGCATTTTACATTTAAATTAATGCATTTAGTAGACATTTTTATCCTTAGTGAAACCGGCTGTGAACAATGAGGGTCTTAAAAGCTTTAAGGAAACACTGGTTTTCTGAATGTCTTTTTCTCCGTCTCTCTCTCTCTCTCTCTCGTGTCTCTATCAGGCGAGGTATAACTTCATCCGTAGCATGGCTGCGTACAGTCTGCTGCTCTTCCTGCTGCAGATCAAGGACAGACACAATGGAAACATCATGCTGGACAGACAGGGCCACCTCATCCACATCGGTGAGACATCTAAGAATGAATGTCTCTGTTCTGCGTTATCATGTGTGTTTCTTATGTGTGCGTGTGTTTCAGATTTCGGCTTCATGTTCGAGAGTTCTCCGGGTGGGAATCTGGGCTGGGAGCCGGACATCAAACTGACCGATGAGATGGTGATGATCATGGGTGGGAAGATGGAGGCCACGCCCTTCAAGTGGTTCATGGAGATGTGTGTGCGCGGATACCTGGCCGTCAGGTGAGGTGTGTGTGTGTGTGTGTGACGTGTGAGCGTGTGTGATGTGTGAGGGTGAGAGTGTGGTGTTATGTGGAGGTGAGTGTGTGTGTGTGTGTGACTGTGTGAGAGCGTGAGTGCGTGTGCGTGTGAGAGTTGGTGTGAGTGTGTGTGTGTGTGTGTGTGACGCGATGTGTGTGTGTGTGGTGTGTGTGCAGAGTGTTGTGACCGCGTGAGTGTGTGAACGTTAGTTAGCGTAGTGCATGTGATTGTGTGTGTGGGGTGTCGTGTGAAGAGGTGTGTTGTGTGTGTGTGTGAGTGAGTGTGTAAGTGTGTGTGTGAGTGTGTGAGCGTGTGTGAGCGTGTGTGAGCGTGTGAGCGTCTGTGTGAGCGAGTGTGTGTGTGTGTGCGTGCTGGTGCGTGCTGGGCGTGAGGGTGGAGGTGCGTGTGTGTTGTGAGACGGGTGTGCAAGGTGGAGGCGTGGGCATTGAGTGTGTGTGTGTCTGTGTGTTGTTAGAAACTGAGAAACTGAATGGAATCTTGTACGCGGCAGGCGTATGTGGATGCTGTGGTTGACTTAGTAACACTGATGCTGGATACGATTGCCCTGCTTCCGCGGTCAGACCATCAAACTGCTCAAGTGAGTTCAAAACAACTAACAATGGAGCAGAAGGGAAATGAGATTTATATTTCATTCATTTTGGAAAACATATTTCATTTATATTGAAAAAAATGTATGTTATGCTATGCTATGGTATTAAATTATGGAACTGAATGAGATCAATTATTACTTTTTGAAGTAATAAACACAAATCAATATTCATGTTCATATATTTTTTTTGTTATGAACATGGAAAATTAATGAATTAAAAAGTATCATAATAGATGTTAAGAAAAGCATCAGAAACGCACACGTACATGAGATATTTATTGATAGAAGAATGTTATTTATGTTTTATCAAATGTCAAATTGACATTTTATATGACTGTTAATGTTATTTTTTACAGTTATTATTTTTATTTATTTATTTGTAATTTTTGTTAGTTGTAGAGATAATAAGTTAAATTATGTATTGCAGTTCATGGCAATATATTATTATTATTATATTATTTAAAATTTCGAGTGTGTCTGAAATTTAGCCTTAGTATTATTGTGATATGACGTTAGATTATATATTAGTGCTGGGCAACGATTACATTTTTAAATCGCGATTAATCTGATTATTTTTCTGTTATTAATCGCAAATAATCGCAGTTATGCACAAATTTCAATAATGAATTCAAAAGTAGTGTATGCACCCTTTATTGAAAAGTACGGCTGTATTAACAAAATAGTGCACAAACTTTAAACACTTTAAAAAAATAAGGTGCTTTTTTACAGCAGTATTCTTTTTACATAGTAGCAGTTAAAATATTTCTTGAAAATCTCAACTTGTAACATTAATCAAATCAAATTAAAATCTCCTTTTCATACAACTCGTGTATTCTTCTTGTGATGGTGTGTCTTGAGGGAGGCTCATACGTGCCGTCATTCGTTACGCTCACCTATTTTTGACGGACGCCACGATATTCTCCACTCGAGTTTTAACTGCTACAGTAGTTACAACGTTAGACTACTGGCACTACTTTTTTTATCTTAATGTTGTAATTGGTAAAGCCCATCAGAATAATATTTGGGTTTATCTTAATGTTGTAATTGGTAAAGCCCTTCAGAATAATATTTGGGTTTATCTTAATGTTGTAATTGGTAAAGCCCATCAGAATAGCTCTGCTGCTTCAACCAGCGCTCAAAGCTCCTTTGGTGCTTTCCATGATCCACCACTCCTGGTCTTGATTTCTCCGGATGATTTTTTGGTGCCGAGTTCTTCTCTTGCCCTGCATATTGCCTCTGTGGCTAGCGGCCAGCAACAGACGTGGAGCCTTTAACATCTCCATTTTGCAAATATCTCATCAGTCACTGAATCTGTGGAACTTTACAATAAGACATTGAACAGCATTTTTGATCTCCATGTACCCATCAAAGCCAGGACAGTTATGTTTTCCCGCTCAGCCCCCTGGTTCACAAGTGACCTGCGGAAAATTAAGGCAGCTGGACGTGCCCTTGAGAGGCGGTATAAAGCTTCTGGACTTACTGTGTACAAGCTGGACTATCGGGACCACTGAAAAGCTTATTTGAAGTCCATCAAAGATGCACGGTCACAGTACTATTCAAACATTAGTCAAAATAGTCCTGGAAATTCCAAACAGTTGTTCTCCACCATAAATCATCTCCTTAAACCTCAAATTGCTCCGCTCACAGGAGCTACAAAAGAACAATTCAACGATTTTTTTAACCTTTTTTAATACCAAAATTGCCAAAATTTGCTCCTTCCTTTCTGTCCCCCCCTCCTCATCTGCCCCGCAGTTTGGTATTTTAAGGCTGCTCTGCTGCTTCCCAGTAGTCACTCAACATGAGGTTGAGGACACCATCAGGGGGATGATATCCTCTAACTGTGCCCTCGACCCCTTCCATACAGCTCTGGTGAAAGCAAATATTTCTGCCAATCAGTCCCCTTATCACCATGATATTAAACCAATCCCTTCAGGCTGGCCACGTACCGTCTGCCCTAAAAACGGCCATAATCAACCACTACTCAAGAAACCCACCCTTGATCCTCAAACCCTTGCTAATTACAGGCCCATATCCAACCTCCCATTTCTCTCTAAGGTTCTGGAGAAAGCAGTTGCCAGCAACCTTCAGGACCACCTCAAATACAATACAATTTTTTTTAAAGTTTCAGTCCGGCTTCCGTTCCGCCCACAACAGCCTTAGTGAGAGTCACAAATGACCTGCTGATTGATGACAGCTGATGCTGGTTCACCATCACTCCTCGTCCTCTTGGACCTTTCTGCAGCGTTCAACACCATTGATCATGGTATACATCTTAACCGGCTACACCAATTAATTGGACTTAATAACACCGTCTTGCCCTGGTTTGAGTCATACCTCACAGACAGATCTGAATTTGTGGCCATGGGAAGGCCTGCGGGGTTCCACAGTGATCAGTTGTCGGACCTATTTTATTCATTATTTACATGCTTTCCCCACTGTAAAGTCATCAGTCACTTGGGAATTTCTTTCCATTGCTAAACAATGAAACACAACTACACATGAAAACCGATATTGATTCATCATCATCATCATCATCACTATCAACAACTCTACACACACTTGCTGCCTGTCTGGAGGAGATAAGGGCATGGATGAAACATAACTTAGCTCAGAAGCCACCCTCATTGGTTCCCCTCATTAGATCAGAACATCCACCATAACCTGCATTACATTCTCTGGCCAAGACATTCCCCTATCACCATTAGTCACCGATCTCTGTGTCAGGTTTGACCCTCATTTAACCTTTGAGGCCCACATCAAAAATCTCTGCAACACATCTTTTCACCACCTCAGTAATGTAGCCAGACTTCGTCCCACACTCACCCTACTTGATGCTGAGAAACTTGTTACACGCCTTTGTCTCCTCCAGACTGGATTACTGCAACGCTCTTCTCATCGGGATCCCTATCAAGAGTATACAGAAACTCCAGCACAAACAGAACAGTGCCGCTAGGATCCTGATGAGAGTGCGTAAATACGAACACACAACACCAATTCTTCAATCATTACACTGGCTTCCCATTTCCACACAGATTGAATACAAAGTCTCCCTTCTCACATATCAGTGCATCCATGGCAATGCCCCCACCTACCTTAAAGAACTCCTTACTCCACAGATCTCAGCACGTTCTCTCCACTCCACAAACTCTCATCGGCTCCAACCCCCTAGGACTAAGACCCGCACCATTGGGGACAGAGCCTTCTGTGCCGCCGCCCCTCGCCTGTGGAATGCCCTCCCTGAACATCTGAGGGTTCCACAAACAATTGATGGTTTTAAAAAGGGACTAAAAACCTACCCTTTTAAAAAATCTTTTAATGTTTAAATTACTTTTATTGTTCTAATTGTTTTAATTTATTATTACTTTTTTTGTAGCACTTTGAGATTTTCTTTAACATGTAAAGTGCTTTATAAATAAAATTTATTATTTTTAGATACAAGATAATTGAGGATGTGTTTTATACGACTATACACAGCTACAAATCTTTTATCATTGTCGTTCATAACTAGACTTTTAAGTAGGCTTACATTAATTTTGTCTGTAATCTACAGCACAACAAAGTAGGACATATAGCAATAAATACAACTATAAACAGAATTAAACTGGAAAAAACAAACATTTAGCCAACTTAGCCATGTTAGAACACAAATAATCAAGACAAACAACGTCGGACAAGCAAATCACATGGTCTCGCGAATCCTGTCGCTTCGGTTCTGAAATGCTCCTGGTGTGAGTTGGCACAGCGTGGAGGACGGAACAAAACCTCATCGGAGCCGTAATGCGCCGCAGATGCGTGCAGTGTAAATAAGGGGTTGCAGTGTCTACACCGGATGCGACAGTTGTCGTTCTGCGCCGCAACAGCTAAAGTCTGTCTAGTTAGTACACTGGATGCGATAAAGCGACCGTTGCAAATCATTTGAATTTAGTGTCAGTATGTTATAGATAGAACGAGGCAGCAGTTTACTGTCAGGGATTTGTCGTGTTGCGCCACATCCAGTGTAGACAGCATCACTCATTATAATGGGTTCTGTAGTATTTTGTCGCATCGCACTGCAACCAGTGTAGACAGCATCACTGATTATAATGGATTATATAGTACACGGGTGGCGAACGTCAGTCCTGGAGAGCCGCAGCCCTGCAGAGTTTTGCTTCAAACCTAATCAAACACACCTGAACAAACTAATCAAGGTCTAAGGGTTACTAGAAAGCACAGGCAGGTGAGTTTTAATTAGGTTTGGAGCTGTACTCTGCAGGGCTGCGGCTCTTCAGGACCGGAGTTCGCCACCGCTGATATAGTATTTTGTTGCGTCGCACCGCTCGCGTCCAGTGTAGGCCACCCAAAATGCTCTCATTGTTGAGAGACGCATGATGACGCCATGTGTCCAAACCAGTACTGATCAACATTCCACCCCTCTTGTGACCCTGGTTTGTATGTTTGTGTATCAGAGCCAGTGAGCAAGGACTTTTAATAATAATAAGATAATAATCTGCGTAATGCCGCGATAAACTATTGTCGGCGTTAATATTAATTCGTTAATGCAATAATGCGTTAACCTGACCAGCCCCTAATAGATATATTTTATTTACATTTATTCATTTAGCAGATACTTTTATTCAAAGCAACTTACAAACAAGGAACACAACAAGCAATTCATCATATAGAGGCAAATAAACATGAAAAGTGCTAGTAATATAAGGCTTCAGACATTTTTAGCATAGTACAAGTATGCTGATGGATAGATAAACAGAATTAATTAATGGATAGCTTGTAGTTTGTTGATCTGAAGTGAATCATGTGTGTTGTAGGCAGCGTTTTAACCCTGGAGTGAGTGAGAAGGAAGCAGCAGCTTTTATCATCAAAGTCATTCAGAACTGCTTCCTGAGCAGCAGGTCAGTGTCTCTCACACACATTAATGCATGTCATTTCCCCGACATGTTTCAGTAGCAAAAACTGTGCTCATAACATAAATAACATGACATGAAATGTTTTTCATTTGTTCCAGGAGCAAAACGTATGACATGATCCAGTACTATCAGAACCAGATCCCCTACTGAAGGCCAGAGAAACCTGAGAGTGTGTGTGTGTGTGTTTCTCTTACTGTCTCTTAATGCTAAATTGCACTGCTGTCTCGGTCTGGTGTGTTTGTGCACTTTATACACCTGAAATGTGTTTGCATGGATTTCTTTGCACCGATATCAGCACTTATGAAATGTTTTCTGCACACGTCACACTGTCTGCTGCATGATGCTTTTAAAATGACAAAATCACTTTTGTGCCATTTAAATTTTTATATTTGATGTGATTTTGTTGTCAATCTTAATTTCCAGTTAAATCATGTGGTTATTAATCTACTGCAGACGTGTTTATGGACATGAACGGCCTGGACTACAGACAAATGTCATATTTTAGAGGTGACAAATTTACACATTAACGCACAAACTAACAAAAATCAGTATTTGATTGTTTCTTATCATGTAATAGAGGAGAGATGTTTGAAGAGTTGAAGTGTTTGTTTTTTCTTGGCAGTGTTTACAGCTCAGTTTCTGAATCACTTGTTCTGCAGTATGTGACTGTTTATTGATCAGTTGATCGTACAGTGTGAATAATATTCGTTCACTCATTCATACGGATCGATTTTCTGCCTCTCTTTCTGTTCTATTCTGTTAGTTTGGATTATTTATTCTGTGTGTGTGATATTTAATAAATGCCCACAGTAGTCGCCTGTACACTTTTGTAATGCTTATTTACTGGCATTTTGTACATGTGATAATATTACATTTAATGTAAAAACGAGTGAGTCTACAATTTCAAGGAAAAGATTAAATGGTTTTGGTAACACGTTACAATAACATCGCATTTGTTAACATTACTTAAAAACATTAGTTTTTAACATGAACTATCAATGATACATACTTCTAAAAAAAATATATATTAATCATTGTTAATTTTAACATTTACTAAAACATTATCAAAAATAGTTTCTGTTAATATTATTAAATGGAAAGTGAGCTAACAATGAACAGATGTATTCATTACTAATTAATTATGAACTCATTTTTAATGCATTAATTTACTTACTGTAAAGTGTTATTGTGTTTTTTTTTCTTTCAGTGTTTCATAATAATCTTAATCTAAATCTAAATTTATAATTGAGAGCATGAGATCAATGCACACGACACGTGTCTTTTCCAGTTAAACTCAATAGTTAAAAGTCCACTGTAATGATGCACATACAGAAAATAGTAATGCTTTTCTCTGTTTTTGTTTGCTTTTTAAAAGTAAACAAAATACAGTTACTGTATTTGTACCTTGTTTGACCTCAGTGATGAGTCCTTTTTAATTATACATTTTCTGTAAATGTTTTGCATATTAATCTTTGTCTGATATAATACAAAGTGCTTTATTGTTTCTGAAAACAAACGATTTGTTGCAGGAAAAGCATGTTCTGCATCTTTCATTTTAAAAAAAGCATAAAAAATAGAGTGAAGCAGGTTTCTTATAATTGTTCTCCATCAAAGAAAATGAAGAAAAAAAAATTCGTGTTGGACTGAAGTTCCCCTATTTTTTTCTTTTCTTTTTTTTTCTTCATCTTCTGACGTCAAATCAGCTGAGATCTGACTTTTCATTGGATGCTGTTGAACTTTCTCACACATGCTCAGATGGCAGGCGGCTATGAATGGCCGTGTTTGCGTTGAGCCGCACTGAACTACACGTAACTGACTGTGCTAGCAGAACTTTACTGCCCCACTGCCGTTGTATGTGGCTGTGACTGACTGTAACTTCTATAAAATATGATGAGCCTCGTGTCAAACCTCAGAGCGTACGCCTGTAGGTCTGACATGAGGTTTCTTTCTTTGATGAAAATGAATTTTTTTGCATTTTAGTGATGAGTTTGTCTACTGGAATTTTCCATATTTGACGTAAGATCTGCTGAGATCATTGATGACTTTTTATTGGGTTTTTTTTCCCTCTGGCCAATGAAAATCTGACACGTGTTTAAAGACACACCCCATTTATATAGGTAATACTGACCTGGATTTCCTTCTCTCTCTCATTGTGGATTAGTGTCGGGATAGAGAAAGAAACCAAGAGTTGGTTAATGCCACCTTATTATCTATTTTAGAAGCTTACATTTTTCAATTTTTCAATCAGTATGTCTTATCCTTCACTTGAATCCACTGAGGTCAATATGCCAATTGTTGACTCTACACCTCTATCATCCACCGTGGTAAACCCACTACAACGATGTGAAAAAATTTAGGGGAGTATGAATACTTTACGGACCCACTGTATGTATGTAGTATAAATATATATATATATATATATAATATATATATATATATATACACACAGTGGTGTGAAAAAGTTTTTGCCCCCTTCCTGATTTCTTAGTTTTTTGCATGTACACGCGCATATATAATATACTATATATATATATAATTTATTATATATATATATATATATATACATATTATCTATTATCTATCAGGGGCGTTTTCCTCCGAGGAGGCAGGGAGGCAGGTCTCAAAAGTTGGATGAGAAAAATAATCGATATTACAAAAATAAAACAACGCAAATATTACTAAATATGGCATTAAAAGTAGAAAAGTCACTCGTTTTTATAAAGTAACACTATCCAACAGCGACACCCGCAGGTAAAGTCACAGCGGAGGCTTGCCTCCCTTCAGTCCATAGACTTTCTACAGAGACTCTAAAGCGTGCCGTGACTTTTCTGGAGGTTCATTGAGATGAATGGGGGAAAGTCACTTGAGAGGAGGCAATGCCTCCATCGCGCTATAATTGAATATGATCGGTTGAGATTGAATTTGATTGGTTTGTGTGCTAAATCCTGCCTCTTGTTTTCGTGCGAGCTCTCACATAAAGAAAATTATGGCGTTATTGACTAATTATAAAGTAAGTAAACAACTCTCCAGCTTGGATACTAGGGGTGTAAATCGGATGGTTTGTCATGATATGATACGATATCGATTCTCATACCCAGCGATACGATATTTGCCGATACCTCAAAAAATTCTATTCGATACAGGAGTATATCGATCGATATATCGATATTATGATATTATATACCTATTTTAAACAACCATCTACATTTTTATTAACTCACAAATGCAACCAAAATATATAACATGAACATTTATCTGAAATTCACATCCTGTACCTCAATTGGGACATTCAAAACAAAAAAAAAATTGTTTTAATAATAAAGAAAATAAACAATTGAAAAAACAATTCTGGCTGCTACTATGGGCTCAGTGCTAAAAATCTTTTCTACAGATAACCAAATTACAAGCAATAGCAGAAAATAAATACAAAGACACAAGTTCAATAAACAGTGCTTTTCAGGTTTTTCAGCTCAGTCTAAAATCAATTTTCAGGTACGCTACAGAAATGTAGTAATCAAATGTAAAATAAGTGCATAATCTTCAATGTATAAATTAAATATAGGTATTTAGTCAGGAGCACGTGGAAGAACTTGTATGTTTTCTGTGACAGCATTAGATGTATTATTAGTTTGCTTTCATTAAGAACAAAAGCACAGATTTAACTATTGATACACATGCCTTTTCTTTCTCAGCTGTTTACGTTAAGACATATGCCTAACCGACTGTGTTTACTAGGATATTCGCCAAAACGCGCATTTTGAAGTGATTTTGTCTGTATTTATTCATCCATGCACAAAAAAGCGGAAGAGAGCTCAATTTAGTATTCGCAGGGGTGTAGACGCGGTTGTCTGTGTGCGTGCGCAGAAAACTTCTCACACGGCACTCGACAGATCCGTCAACTGTCCAGAGCGTCTTTTATGCTCACATTGTGCCTTCGGGCAGTCCTTATATCGAGTCCTGATACATGAGTTTTAACGAGAATGCACGCGTTGTCGGTAATGCTTAGACGGACATTATGTGAAAATGTGGACAGTGCCAAAATAAAGGTGCCTATTTATACTATCGACAGATGTCGATATTTTACGCGTAGCATCGATGCATCGTATCGATGTATCGATCCATATCGATGAATCGTTACACCCCTGTTAGACACCACTACTTTGTGTCACGTCAAAATAAAACTGGAAATGGTCTGAAAACGTTGGTTTTTAGTGAGCATTCAGCGTGATGAAATGAAAGATATATCTTTGTGTCTGTGGCAGCGTTTACAGAGCTTTTTTGACTATGACCCGAAACAAGTTGACTATTAAAAAGAACAGCTGAACATCAGTTCACAAATAAAAAAAATACTGGTAACATTTTACAATAAGTTGTCATTTAACGAGTTAACTAACATGAACAAACAGTGAACATTTATTACAGTATTTATTAATCATTGTTAACATTAGTTAATAAACCTACAGTTGTTCAGGTTGTTCACAGGATTAATGTTAACAAAACACAAATTTTGATTTAATAAAGCATTAGTAAATTAATCAAGCGGTAGAGTAGGATAGGTGTATTCGTAGTTCATGTTAACTAATGAAACCTTTGTTTCCAGAATATTGTTCAAATTTTTACTGCCTTTATTATTTTGGAATAAATATAAAAACACGATGAAATGTATAATTAGTATAATATTAAATACAAAATAGAATTATATTTGTTCTTTTTTTATGTAATATTTATATAAAACTGCCTCCATTTTAAAACACCACCGCACGCCACTGATGATATACATGTGTGTGTGTGTGTGTAGATATATATATATATATATTAATACACACACATACTGTATATATCATATATACAACACACACACATACTGTATATATACATATATACACAAATTTTGTAAAGCTGAAAAGTAATCAGTTTCTGATAAATATTTCAGTTTCACAATAACTGATATCTTATTAATTTACATGAGTTTTCCAGGTCTATAAATAACACTTAAAATCAGGTTACTTCATATATCCAAGCTTTCCAAGGCAGTGTGAACCCTAGTTCTTCAAAGGAAACAACAGTTGTTGAGGGGGTCAATTTAAATGCTTTTGTCTTATTTTAAATCATTTAAAGTCATTTGAGGCCCCTTTGGAAGTTTGCTGAGGCCTCCCACTGATATAGTGACAAGACTGACCATCAAGAATTGCATTTGCTAAGTCAAACCTTTGAAAGCAATCACAGGACTTTGGCTTCGCTCCATCTCCTCAGATTGGGATGACTGAAACATTTCAAAAGATGAGACCGCCTTAATGGTTAGCTTTCATCCCAGCTGAGATAATTATCCACTTAATGTGATACTTAGTCATATCTACAAATCTCAAGAGACTTTGTACTGTCAACATGGGAGAAAATGCCAGAAAGGGATGATTTCATTCTTAAAGGTTAAAAAAATCAATTTAAATTATGTAACTATAATTCCGTGAACGAGGACATTAGGACAGACAGCACAGACCTGAAGTGAACTCAGTACAGTGTCCTGATGGTTTGTGTCAGTCTGGCTCTCAGCATCAGTTTGGATTCTTTGGCCTTTCACCTCAGCACAGCCCAACAATGCCTCAAAGAACTCCAGAAAGCTCATCTACAACCAAAATAATTTATCATGTCAAATCAACATCATCAACCAAAATATCTGAGTTCAGCTACTGACCTCCAGGTCCAGGTTGCTGTAGGTTCCATCATAAATTGCAGGACTGTCCACAGAGAGGATCTCCAACACTTTAGACACGGTAAGCTCAGTGTCATACAGACAGGACTATGCAAAAGAATCACGTATGTATAATTCTTAATAAGCTGAAACTAGGTCAGAGTAAGAGGCCTGTTACCTTAAGCATCCAGACAAGTTGCCTTACAGTCAAGGCTGGGTCAGACTGGATTGAAGTGGCTTCACGTAGAGCCTGGTAAATTTCCCAGCATCTTTCTAAGTAGTTATATGCAACTGCAGCTTGGACAGGATGGCAGAACAGGCCATAAAAAAATAGTTTTTTAAAATAGAGTCATTATCCATGTAATAAAATAATAAAGTGCGTATTAAATATTCATAGAATTGTAATTATTACAGAAAATTAATTTAATAATAATATTTGATATAATATATATATATATATATATTCTCAGATTATGTAATGATAGTACTATGTATATATAACAGGGACTTTCAAGGGTATTGATTAGATATCAAAATACAATCTTTATCTCTCTACCTTTTAAGTGTTTTGCATGGGGAAGGATGTTCTGCCTCATGAGCTTTGATAAACATGCTGCGAGTATGTTGTTAGAGGACCTGAAACATGCCAAAGTGATCTGTGACTTGATGGAAGCTTAAAAAAGAAAAACTTTTTTATCATGGTAGGAATATACTCACTCAATATCTTTGTGGCAAATATGATATGCTACAATGATAATATAGCTGATACACTCTCGGTAGAATGGCAGTAAAAGGAGAATGAACCTCATCTAAATTCAGACAACAGGCAAAGCTTTTAATTATGTGTAATAGATTTTGTGACAAAAGAGCAGCATCATCACTCAACATTCTTATGCTCAAAGGCATTACCATACCATTGAGAAGACGATCCATTTGCGCTAATGTGATTCCATGCTGGTGAACTTTACAGTCCATGAGAAAGCGAGAGAACTGCAGGTGGGTCAGTGGGAATACTATGTCTGAAGACTGCTCATGTCCAAGGCAGCTGTAGAAGCTGTATATTTCCCTTAACAAACCAATGTGTCTCAGTACTGCAAACGCCACCTAAACAGATGTAAATAAAATACTAGTTACACATAGGTTTGGCTCTGGATTTACCTTCGGATTAATCTCAAATTAGGCCAAAGACCCTGTTTAAACTCTTGATCTCTGTGGGCCTCAGGGAATCTACTTAACAGGGTTTGGATGTTCAAAACCATGTCAGATCCAAGCGGCGAGGAGTTTGTGCTTGACTGTGAAGCTCTGTTTGATGAATCACCTAATGTACAGAGATAAACAGTTAGATTAAAGAAGACCATTAAAGGGGTCATATGATGCTATTAAAAATTTTTCATTTCTCTTTGGAGCATTTTCAAGCTCTTGGTGCATAAAGAAGATTTTTAAAGTTGCAAAGACTAAAGTCTAAATTCCAAAGAGATATTCTTTATAAAATTTTAGAGTCAACCACGCCTACCTAAAACGTTTCTTTCTAACACGCCCCCACATGTCTATGTTACTATGTGGGAAGATTTGCATAACGCGCCCAAATGTTCACACAAAGAAAGAAAACGTAACTTTTATTCTCGCTGTAGTACAGTTGCTGCTGCCGCCATGTCCTGAAGACACTGTGTGCTTCGTTGTGAAAGTGAAAATACTTTGGTTGGCCTTCCAAAAGAGGACGATTTCCACTTAGTCACGCCTAGAGCTTATCTGTGCTGGTCGCTGAGGAAATACAAAAACTTCACGCTGTCGATTGCCGGATTGGCTTTCACCGTGGACGAAGCGGAGTCCAGCCCGGGGTCGTCACATGTGGTTGCCGCAGGCATCACAATATGGTAAGGGACGTAACATTTCCGTCACACGCTTGAGGTATTCGGCCAATCACAACGCGCTGGATAGCTCGCCAATCAGAGCACATTTCGCTTTTTCAGACCGATGAGCTTTGTAAAAATCTTTTTCAGAAAGGCGGGGCATAGAGAAGAGACAGTAATGTACAGTATGTGGAAAATTAATGTGTTTTTTAACCTAAAACTGCATAAACACATTTCATTACACCAAATACAAAAAAATAATGTTATTTTTAGCAACATCATATGACCCTTTAAAAAAAAAAAAAAAAGTAGTAGGGGATTAGTACACCACTAATACACCATTTGGGAACTAACCCTGTCCTGATGAGTTTTTTGTAAGAATGACCAACTGTACATTATGTACTAACAACATAAATGAATAAATGGACCTTAATGATTCATTTGAGTTTAATTCAATACATATTTATAGTAAATAAATATACAGAAGTTTTTTTTTTATTATAGATTTCAATTTAGCTATGTAGGAAATTGGGTAGGGGGGACTACGGGTTAGCAGTCATTGTTTGACCAATCAGAATCAAGTATTACAGAGAGCTAATAATATGATTTAAAATGGTCTGCGTCACGAATATTACGTAATACATACTCTTGTCTGGAAAAGGAGTCGTAATCCCACTCAGGCCAGGAGTGAATACTGGAAATTCAGCCATGCAGTCCTTAATAAACTCCCCCTCATATACGCGTCCATTTTCAAAAGTGTACCTCCCCTGCAAAAGACCATCTGCAGTGTTGGAATCACACGGCCATCTCAAATCTTCACAATTCGAAAGGTGGTTTTCCTGTCCATGTTTTTTGTCATGCTTCCACTTTCCACAATACACAGCCCCACTGGCATATAAAAACTGTCCTTGACCATGACGCATGCCCTGAATGAATTCTCCTGTGTACTCGTTCATACGAGGGTACTGAGAGCACGGAGCTCTTTAACAGAACCACATGTGCGTCCCTTTTCCATCCTACATTAAATAAGAAACTTATGCTTGAATTTCAGCACAAAATTATATAAAATCAGACATAATACAGGGAATGACCCTAAAAATAAGGGCAAAATTAGTAAATGACAGACCTAGATGCCATTTACCCACTGCCCACAATATTGCTGATTCAACTGAACCCATCTCATTGTTCCTTCTCCATGTCGAACGTTGTTCTTCCATTCTCCCTCATATAAATTTCCAGATGGGTAACTTAAGTGAAACAAAAATTGTAATTTGTAAGGACAAATTCAGCAGAGCTCAATAATAAACTTAAGAATAGACTACATATTTATATTTATTTAAATTGTGAAATATTTTTTGAAAGAAAAAAAATATTTTTAAAGAAATGTGCATTAATATTATATACCACCGCTTTCCCCAGCCCTCTCTGCAGTTGTTCACCCATTCTCCCTTATACCAGGATGTGGCTGCTTGGTTATAGTACATTACCCCCTGTAACCATCACAGGACACCAGTAAAGATATTTATTATTCAATGCTTGCGAGTGTAGTCCAGACAATTAATGTGTGTACGTACATACCTGACCTTGTCTTTTGCCCAGATACCATTGACCTCTGTACACACTGGAGGTTTTAACACATTTATACATCCCGACACCATGACGGACACCTTTGTGTACCTCTCCCTCATAAGTGCTGCCATCTGGCCAGGTGTAAGTCCCACACCCCATGGGAACATTTAATTTGTAATCACCCTGCCGAATGCCAACAGTTAGGGAAATTTTTTTAATTATTGCCGAAACCTCAGAAAACATACGTGTAAATAAAACAAACATGTAATTAAAACACTTTTGTGACTTGTTTAAAAATGTACATGAAGATTTACATAGCACAACTTAGTGACCTCCATTAACGTTTTACATACCTGATACTTTAAACCATCTGACCAGATATATTCACCAGGGCCGTGCATTAACCCGTGCGAAAAACTACCCTAAAGATTGCAAAACGTTAGAAATCAATTAATAAAATACTTATTTCAAGCAGGGTCAGTAGTTGGACATTTGAGAAAACCAGTGACAAGGGGGTGTATTTTATCAGCAAGAATGAAATACAAAAAAAAAAATTGTTTTTTTTAGTTTTGTGAGGAAAAGTTTTGTTTCATGTTCTTTCCACCCTTACAAGGTACATTCAAGTTAAACAGTTGTTATTAATTGTTTATCTTTATAATGAAAAGTGCTATACAAATAATTCGAATTTACCTGAAATTTTCTAAAACCATGGGCTGAATAGAGACAAACATCTAATTTAACATTTTTAATTGTCTAACTAAGATCTGTTGAGCACTATATAATGTAGTGATTAAGTAAGATATTATAAATTTAATTAGATTTAGATTTATAATGTGTCCCGAATCAGGGTATTTTCCGTCCAATCAATTTTTGTTTTAATTTTGAAATCTGAAAAATGAAAAACGGCACATATTTCGTTTTTCAATTATTCAAACAAAACGAAAAATCAAGAATCCGGCTTAGTTTTTCGTTTTTACATTCAGGGATAGAAAACGAATAAACAACTTGAATATTCGATCTCTACATGTGGGCGGGAATGAAACGCCCCTCTCTGCTAATTGGTCAACCAAACATTACAACATAATAATAGTCCTAAAAAAAAACTTAATAATAGTCCTCCGCTTCTATTGATTCTTAAAATGTTTATTTCTACTACATTTTATCTCTTCATCAAACACCCAGATTAATGAATGGCTTGACACAAACCACACTGAAGCAGAGTCTTTTGGCCCTAGGCATGCCTGTTTTATTATAGTTATCCACCCATTAAAATATGTGTGGAAAAGCTGCGCGATGCACTGCAGCACGGGGAGAATGTATTGACCACTATCAATTTATGTGAACATACAGTCATAACTACGTTTTAGACAATACGCTGCATTTTAGACAAAGGAGGAACTTAAATAATATTACAGATATGAAAATAAATGACTTTGTGTAATTTACCTTCACAGCACATCTATTATTTTTCTATTTTGAGTTTTATTCATAGAGCACTTTATACAAATTCAGGAAATCATCTGTTATTATCCCACTGACATGGGACTATTTGCTCGTCAGAGTGCTTGTTTCAGTGATTGAATTTAGTGAAATGTGAATTTGAAGTCATGATTTGAAGGTGAACTCGTTTGAGTTAAGAACATATCCAAACCCTGAAATAACACTTCGAACAATAAGCCAGTGTCAGCAGTATCAGAAATTAACTTTCACATAAGGGGCAACTGATTTTCAGTTTTTTATTAATTTATTTATTTAATTAAATTTTTTTACCTTTTACCTTTTTTATGTCATTTTTAATGTTAAATTCTTACATTAAATAAATTAGAATAATATGACAATAGTATGAAGGTATTTTTGGTGCAAAACAACTGAGTGACCGTGACAGCGGAATTTGTAGTTGTAGAGAATAGCCACACATGTGTATCAGTAAATCTGAAGTCACAGACAAAAGTTGCAAACTTGTAGATATTTTTTTCTCTCCCACAAACACAACACAACAGTTACACGTTCTTGAATCCTTCACTGCAGGTGCACAAATCCTAGTCTACGAATCACAAATCAAGAAACTCGTCCGCTCACAAGTTTTGCTACTATTGCTGCAGTGAATATGGTGCAAAACACATTCACACACCTGCATCAAAAATGTGAAGTCACAGACGAATTTTGTACATCCGCAAATCAGTTTGTGAATTCTTGCAATTAGATTTGCACGCTTGTAGAATGTTTTCTTACATATATATATTTTTTTCTTGGATGCTTTTTCTAGCACAAACACAAGTGCATAACTACAACGGCGTGAATCTGCTGCTACGAGTCTCAAACACTGTTTATCGCTTGCAAATGACAAGTTTCACGCTCTCTCCCTTATGCACCACCTATCTGTGTGATAAATGGTGCAAAAGTGATTTGTGCATCTGTAGAGGCAACGGCGGGCACTGTTCAGAGAGCAGAGAATTTCAGCCAATCAGAAGAGCTCATTTGGGCGCCTGAAACACGCCCCCTAGTTTTAGCCACAACCCCGAAAAATCGCGAGCTGCGAGCATCTTGACAGCGACAAGTATCAGAAAAGTTACATGGCTATTTTTTCTTTCTGAAATCATTTGTTTATAGCTTAAATATAGCTAAGTGTTTCTTAGTTAGGTTAGCAAATCTTATTTCACGAAAGGTAAGCTAACGTTAGCCTACCTGCACTGTTAAGTGTGCTATTCAATCGTCTCGTATTAAATTACACTGTATAATATAACGATTTATTCCTTGTTTCTGTTATGCTTTACCTTATAGAAAAATGATAGATCAGGGTGCATCTTCGCAGGTGAGTGAGTTAAAACCAAGGGTACCATGTTTTTTTTATTTGGTGAATAGTAATTTTTATTGGGATAGCCTACTATAGTAAACTAAAGGTAATTTACAGCAGGCAATCTATAGTAGGTAATTTGCCTAGTAATTATTACTCTCAGTGTTGGGTAGGATTACTAATTACTTTAGTTATCTCAGTTTTCATTCCTTTGAGAATCCTTGTTTTGTGTTTTGGCTCAATATCTACTACTATAGATATTTACCTAATATAGATTGCCTGCTGTAAATTACCTTTAGTTTACTTTTAGTTTTCTATAAGGTAAAGCATAACAGAATACAAGGAATAAATCTTTATATTAGACAGTGTAATTTAATACAGACGATTGAATAGCACACTTAACAGTGCAGGTAGGCTAACATTAGCTTACCTTCGTGAAATAAGATTTGCTAACCTAACTAAGAAACACTGTTTACCAACGTAGCTATATATAAGCTATAAACAAATGATTTCAGAAAGAAAAAATACATAGCCACGTCCTTTTTTGATACTGGTAGCTGTCAAGATGCCGCAGCTCGCGATTTTGCGGGGTTGTGGCTAAAACTAGGGGGCATGTTTCAGGCGCCCAAATGAGCTCTTCCGATTGGCTGAAATTCTCTGCTCTCTGAACAGTGCCCGCCGTTGCCTCTACAGATGCACAAATCACTATTGCACCATTTATCACACAGATAGGCGGTGCAGAAGGGAGAGAGCGTGAAACTTGTCATTTGCAAGCGAAAAACAGGTTTGAGACTCGTAGCAGCAGATTCAAGCCGTTAGTTTTGCACTTGTGTTTGTGCTTGAAAAAGCATCCAAGAAAAATATATATATATGTAAGAAAACATTCTACAAACGTGCAAATCTAATTGCAAGAATTCACAAACTGATTTGAGGATGTACAAAATTCGTCCGTGACTTCACATTTTTGATGCAGGTGTGTGAATGTGTTTTGCACCATATTCACTGCAGCAATAGTAGCAAAACTTGTGAGAGTACGAGTTTCTTGATTTGTGATTCGAAGACTAGGATTTGTGCACCTGCAGTGAAAGATTCAAGAACGTGTAACTGTTGTGTTCTGTTTGTGGGAGAGAAAAAAATATCTACAAGTTTGCAACATTTGTCTGTGACTTCAGATTTACTGATACACATGTGTGGCTATTCTCCACAACTACAAATGCTGCTGTAACGGACACTCAGTTGTTTTGCACCAAAAATAACTTCATACATAGGCTGTTACAATTCAGTATCCATACAAAATAGTATTCAATGATATATAGAACCTGGGTCTGAAGATGCTTTTAAATGTTTACAGTTTAATGCTGATAAGATGGCTGTATGGGCATTTACAAATGTATAATGAAATTAGATTAATGTTTTATACAACATTTTTAATAGAAATATGAATAAAATTAAATATTACTTGAATTATGAAAGTAATATCGCCACTAGTTGGCTGTAAGTCATTGTGTTAATAAAGGATCCTTTTATTCAATCAATTGGTTCAAAATGCTTAATTCATTCATTTAGGAATAAAATCAAGCGGCTGTCTATAATAATTGGTAATTGAATTGTTGTCTATAATAATGGGTTTTTCAAAAACTGATTCATTCAGGAATGATACACCACTCTATGCGCCTACTGCGAGTCAGTCAGGTACACAACGGTTCTGTGACTTGGGTTTAGTTGGCAGAGAAAATAACAATTGTGTATGCCATCAGTTAGCTGGCCAATACTCCATATTAATTAAATAAACTCAGTTTATTGTCTAAAACTACCCGTGTTCACATAAATTAATAGTGGTCTGCGCTTGTCTACAATACATTCTCCCCACGCTGCAGTGCATCGCGCAGCTTTGCACACATATTTGAATGGGTGGATAACTATAATAAAACAGGCATGCCTAGGGCCAAAAGGCTCTGCTTCAGTATGGTTTGTGTCAAGCCATTCATTAATCTGTCTGTTTGATGAAGAGATAAAATGTAGTAGAAATAAACATGTTAAGAATCAATAGAAGCGGAGCACTATTATTAAGGTTTTTTTAGGACTATTATTATGTTGTAATGTTTGGTTGACCAATCAGCAGAAAGGGGAATTTAATTCCCGCCCATGTGTAGAAATCGAATATTCAAGCTGTTTATTCACTTTTCTATCCCTGAATGTAAAAACGAAAAATTAAGCCGGATTCTTGATTTTTCGTTTTGTTTGAATAATTGAAAAACGAAATATGTGCCGTTTTTCATTTTTCAGATTTCAATATTAAAACAAAAATTGATTGGACGGAAGATACCCTGATTGTCCCAGTTTAGTCCTGTCGTTCATTAGTCACGTTGTAAATGTGGCCACCTTGAAAATAAGCGACACTTTCTCCATGAAACACGTCTCCACTCTTATCACCCTCTTTTCTGAGGGAAAAAGATTCATAAACACTATCAGTCAACGAATCTGGGTGTTATCATTTTTGCAACAAAGCGTTTCTAACCTTTCCACGATTATATGATGAAGAATGGGAACTTACGGTACTGATCATGCTCATGGTTCGTCTGATGGTCATTCGTGGGTAGAGAGATACGGCAGATGCGGAACTCGACGAGTCTTGCACATCGTCAGGCTCTGCGATGGACTCTGACACCAAACTGGACTTGGAGGACTCTCCCAACACTTTACTAAACGTTGGTTCTGGTGTAGATCTGTTATAACTTTTCATTTTATATCCTTTAGCCATCGTTGGTGAGAGAGTTAGAAGTATTCGCTGATACACCAACTAGCAGGAATCCCAGTGGAGTGTAGTAATAAACCGGTACTAGGGAAATGGTAAGTACAGCGAGTTAGACTTGCCAAAATAATTAAGATGAATGCAAATATTTTAATATGACGGCAGGCCTGGGAAAATCGTTACGTTTCTTTACTCCAGTAAATATTTCTCTTGATAGGTTTATTTTTTTGAAAGTCAGCTTTTGTAAATGCACATTTAAAGGGGTGGTTGATTGCGATTACATTTTTTTAACTTAGTAGTGTCTATGTTGCTGTTGAGCATAAACAATATCTGCAAAGTTACAAAGCTGAGAGTTCAATGCAAACGGAGATATCTTATTTTAAAATTCTTAAACGCTGGTAGGGACTACAAGGAGCTACTTCCCGGGTTCGTGACATCACAAACCCAGATAAACCCCGCCCTCAGGAAAAGGCAGCAAAGGGGGCGAGGCCATGCTGTGCTGCTTTAGAGAAGAGGAAGAGAAAACTAGAGGTGAATGTAAAAATCTATTCATATATGAATCACTATTCTGTCTTCTAACGATTCTAAAGGATTCACAAGTTTCAAAATCAATGTTCTAAAGCAACGGTTCTTAATACTGTTCCTTGCATCCCCCTGCTCTGCATCTCTCTCATATTCAGATCCTCAGCTCTGTTCCATTTTTACACTTATTTTCACATAGCTATGAGAAGCGTTAAACATGGACACACATGCGGTTGCTGTACTGTAATTATTATTATGTATATTAAAAGCTAACATAAGCAGTAGCATTTAGAAATAACAGCATATCTAAAAGTATGAGACAACAAACAAAAAAACATAGGCCTACCATTAAAAGCCGTGCTTGCACAGGTTCTGCACGATCCTCTTCAATAATATCCTCTGCTTCTCAATCGGGCTCAAAATGATAAGCAATATTAACGACGCCGTTGTTTACAATACAACCCGAGCACATGCCGCTGAGGTGAGGGGCGGGATGTTTAGACGCGCACTAGAGACGGTTTAGCCAATCACTACACACTGGGCTAGCTAACCAATCAGAGCCCATCGCCTATTTCTGAGGGAGGGGCTTCATAAAAGAAGGAAATGAACAGCCCATTTCTCAGAGAAGGGACAGAGCGGTGTGGAATAAAGGTAAATTATGTGAAAAATAATGCGTTTTTTAAAAAAACGAAGCATTAACATGTTAGACTGCACCCCATAAACAACCAAGCCTAGAAAAAAACCAGTGAACCACCCCTTTAAAGGAACAATTCACTCAACAATGAAAAATCATTATTTATGTTATTATTTACACTTTTTATTTTGTTCCAATTACTTTCTTCTGTGGAAGAAAGAAAAGAATACTTTAACCAAACTGTTTTTGAGGACCACTGACTTCACTGTAAGGAGAAAAAAGTAATATATTTCTCAAATGTTGTCTTTTATGTTCCACAAAAGAAACAGCCATACAGGTTTAGAATGACATAGGGGTGTGTAAACCATGACAGCTATAATTATTCAATAATTATTCATATTCTGTAAAACTCATGCACAAGGTGGTTATGGATTTGGACCTTTAAAATCTACTCACCTTTAAAGAAATAATTTATCCATAACCAAAAAAAAAAAACCCAGTGACATTACAGTTAAATAATTACAATAATAAAGCTGCAAACACATAATGAAAAAGTTAGTTTATTATAAAAACTACAAATAATAAAATCCTTTAAACAATATTGTTTGACAGGCACTATGAAATTCAGAACAAATGCGGCAAAAAAGCAGGTGCTTTAGTCCTAAGAAATCATATCCAGATTAGCAAGGTGTCTCATGGTGGGTCTACCATGTGGACAATTCCAGGGCTGTTCAATTTCCCCCATGTGAAGCACAAGTTTCTTCATTTCACTGGTGTTCAGGGCAGTGCCAACCATCACCTGATAACAACACAAACATGCAACAGCTCAATCACAGACTCTGTTCTACCTTACAGGTATTTACTTGGGTACAATTGATAAATAACAGACAGGTAGGTTAGAACAGGGCTAAAAAATATTCTTGACAAGAAGAAACACCAACGGCACTCACCGATTTGCGACATGCCCTGGATGCAAACATCTGCCTCACACGAGAAGGTCGACACATGATTCCAGGACTGTCGCTAAGCATGAAGATGAGTTCTTCAATGTCACTTGGGCCAAAGGTCCAATTCTTGCTTGTAGGTAAAGACACCAGCTTCACCCTCTCCATAACCTGAGCTGAAAAACACAACACCATCCCACATCAATCTGGAGGAAAAGGTATCATGTAAGATACAGTGGGGCAAAAAAGTATTTAGTCAGCCACCAATTGTGCAAGTTCTCCCACTTAAAAAGATGAGAGAGGCCTGTAATTTTCATCATAGGTATACCTCAACTATGAGAGACAAAATGAGAAAAAAACATTCAGAAAATTGTTTGAAAATGTTTATTACAATGTGATTTTCTGGATTTTTAAAGAATTAATTGGTAAATGCCTCGGTAAAATAAGTATTTGGTCACAAGCAAGATTTCTGGCTCTCACAGACCTGTAACTTCTTCTTTAAGAGGCTCCTCTGTCCACCACTCGTTACCTGTATTAATGGCATATGTTTGAACTCATTATCAGTATAAAAAACACCTGTCCACAACCTCAAACAGTCAAACTCCAAACTCCACCATGGCCAAGACCAAAGAGCTGTCAAAGGACACCAGAAACAAAATTGTAGACCTGCACCAGGCTGGGAAGACTGAATCTGCAACAGGTAAGCAGCTTGGTGTGAAGAAATAAACTGTGGGAGCAATTATTAGAAAATAAAAGACATACAAGACCACTGATAATCTAACTCGATCTGGGGCTCCACGCAAGATCACACCCCGTGGGGTCAAAATGATCACAAGAACTGTGAGCAAAAATCCCAGAACCACACGGGGGGACCTAGTGAATGACCGGCAGAGAGCTGGGACCAAAGTAACAAAGGCTACCATCAGAAACACACTGCGCCGCCAGGGACTCAAAACCTGCAGTGCCAGACATGTCCCCCTGCTTAAGCCAGTACATGTCCAGGCCCGTCTGAAGTTTTGCTAGAGAGCATTTGGATGATCCATAAGAGGATTGGGAGAATGTCATATGGGCAGATGAAACCAAAATAGAACGTTTTGGTAAAAACTCAACTTGTCGTGATTGGAGGAGAAAGAATGATGAGTTGCATACAAAGAACACCATACCTACTGTGAAGCATGGGGGTGGAAACATCATGCTTTGGGGCTTATTTTCTGCAAAGGGACCAGGATGACTTATCCGTGTAAACGAAAGAATGAATGGAACCATGTATCGTGAGATTTTGAGTGAAAAACTCCTTCAATCAGCAAGGGCATTGAAGATGAAACGTGGCTGGGTCTTTCAGCATGACATGATCCCAAACACACCGCCCGGGCAACGAAGGAGTGGCTTCGTAGAAGCATTTCAAGGTCCTGGAGTGCCTAGCCAGTCTCCAGATCTCAACCCATAGAAAATCTTTGGAGGGAGTTGAAAATCCGTGTTGCCCAGCGACAGCCCCAAAACATTACTGCTCTAGAGGAGATCTGCATGGAGGAATGGGCCAAAATACCAGCAACAGTGTGTGAAAACCTTGTGAAGACTTACAGAAAACGTTTGACCTCTGTCATTGCCAACAAAGGGTATATAACAAAGTATTGAGATGAAATTTTGTTATTGACCAAATACTTATTTTCCACCATAATTTGCAAATAAATTCTTAAAAAATCCTACAATGTGATTTTCTGGATTTTTTCTCATTTTATCTCTCATAGTTGAGGTATACATATGAAGAAAATTACAGGCCTCTCTCATCTTTTTAAGTGGGAGAACTTGCACAATTGGTGGCTGACTAAATACTTTTTTTCCCCACTGTATGAAACACTACTACAGTAGATAACCCACCATCCTCATCAATGAGGAAGTCAAAACCATTCTTTCTGAAGATTTCAAGGTTTTCCATGAGCACAGTTTCACTGATAGCTGGGAGGTGGAGACTTTGTGGACTGCATATTGAAAGAAAACAATAAGTTAGCTTTAAAATAAATACATGTTCCCAGTTTCACTTGTCTCTGCAAAGTCTGACTTACGCTATGAGTCGCTGTCCCTTTAAGACCGTATTCTTTTGTAGCATCTCAAAATTGTACTTTTCGTCTGTGGCATGCTGGTCAATTATGAAAAGGTCAGATTTCAGCTTGGTGATAATAAAACCCAGGTTGAACTGACCAATGATTTCCATATCCTTGAACATATCTTTGCTGTAAGAAAAAGTTGAAGCTTTGTCAATGGCATATAAACTTGATGATGATTTTGGTACTTTAAGAGATCAATCAAAAGATCAGTATAACCTCATTTCTTTCTTAAGCTCGTCCTCAGCACTCTGGTTTTCACCAGGGTTAATATTTGCCCTGAACCGTCTATATTTTGGCTCTTGATCATTGTTCTCTTTCTTCTGAGCCTGCAGCCTCTGCATCTTTTTAGAAAGTTCCTGCAGAGAAAACTGCAAAAGCACTGTTTTCTTCTGTATGCTGACAGGTGAATCCAATTGCGTAGAAGCATTCTTGTTTTTAGAGTCCACCAAACTGTTTTGTGCTAGAGGTTCAGCTTCATGTCGAGCTCTTTTAGCTTCAGGACTGGAAATTCTGTCCTGGTGTTGCTCTGACTCTGTCTCCGGCACCAAAGGTTTATAACTCCAGAACTTCTCATCTACGGGTTCATCGATAGTCTCAGCTTTAACATCAGTTTCATATATACTAGAGTGTAAACCTGACTCTGAATTGTTTTCATGTAAAATCCGTGGATCATCTTCAGCTGAATTTTGGTTTGCAGCCTCAGAATCTTCAGCATCACTATCAAAGGTGCTTTTATATTTAGCTAGACAAACAGTTGATTTTTTTATGGAAGAAACGGCAGCGAAACTTGGAGAGGACTTTAAAGGTGGCCTCATAATGTCTGTCATTTTTTTAGAGCAGCTCACAAAGGTAAACATCTTCTTCTGAGAAGAACCAGAACAGGCAGCTTTATGACTAGACTGCTTTGACCCAATTCCAGGAAACTGATGGTTTGAAAATGCTTCTTTAAGTCGAGCAAGACTGATGGAAGTTTTTGGGGGTTCATCATCTGGAAGTGCTTCAGAGACAGAACCTATTTCCCGATCTTCTGAACCAGCACTTGTCTCGGTTGGTCTACACAAGTCTTGAATGAAGAACAACATCAACATCTGTAATAACACTTCAAGACAACATATATGTCTTAAAAGGTCTGATGTACTTACTGGTAATTGCTGGAGTAATGTGATTGAGACTGATTTTATTGACACCAGTCTCAAACATTGCAATGAGTGAGCTTTTCAGAATTGCCAGCAAGAGTTTTTCCTCTTGTAGAAGGATCTGACGTTTGTCTGGAGTCACATTCACGTCCACACAGTCTAATGTGAAACAAAGAATTAAAACTTATTGATAAATGACAAGTATCAATAAATTAAGTGCATTTAGCATTTATATTTTTGAATAAGTCTCTTTTGTTCACCCAGGCTCCATTTGTATGATAAAAAATGCAGTGAAATATTATCACAATTTAACATAACTGGTTTCTATTGCAATTGTTTTAAAATTAAATTTATTTCTGTGATTGCAAATCAGAATTTTCAGCAGCCATTACTGCCCAAGAAAACATTTGTGCTGCTTAATATTTTTGTTGAATCGGTTATGTAGAATATATATATATATATATAGTGTGTACGGAAAGTATTCAGACCCCCTTATTTTTTTCACTCTTTGTTATATTGCAGCCATTGCTAAAATCATTTAAGTTAATTTTTTCCCTCATTAATGTACACACAGCACCCCATATGACAGAAAAACACAGAATTGTTGAATTTTTGCAGGATTATTAAAAGAAAAAAAAACTGAAATAAGTACATTGCATAAGTATTCCGACCTTTGCTGGACACTCATATATTTAACTCAGGTGCTGTTCATTTCTTCTGATCATCCTTGAGATTGTTCTACACCTTCATTTGAGTCCAGCTGTTTTTGATTATACTGATTGGACTTGATTAGGTAAGCCACACACCTGTCTATATAAGACTTACAGCTCACAGTGCATGTCAGAGAAAATGAGAATCATAAGGTCAAAGGAACTGCCCGAAGAGCTCACAGACAGAATTGTGGCAAGGCACAGATCTAGCCACGGTTACAAAAAAATTTCTGCTGCACTTAAGGTCCCCAAGAGCACAGTGGCCTCCATTCCATAAATGGAAGACGTTTGGGATGACCAAAACCCTTCCTAGAACTGGCCGTCCGGCCAAACTGAGCTATCGGGGAGAAGAGCCTTGGTGAGAGAGGTAAAGAAGAACCCAAAGATCACTGTGGCTGAGCTCCAGAGATGCAGTCGGGAGATGGGAGAAAGTTGTAGAAAGTCAACCATCACTGCAGCCCTCCACCAGTCGGGGCTTTATGGCAGAGTGACCCGACAGAAGCCTCTCCTCAGTGCAAAGCACATGAAAGCCCGCATGGAGTTTGCTAAAAATCACCTGAAGGACTCCAAGATGGTGAGTTATAAGATTCTCTGGTCTGATGAGACCCAAGATAGAACTTTTTGGCCTTAATTCTAAGCGGGATGTGTGGAGAAAACCAGGCACTGCTCATCAACTGTCCAATACAGTCCCAACAGTGAAGCATGGTGGTGGCAGCATCATGCTGTGGGGGTGTTTTTCAGCTGCAGGGACAGGACGACTGGTTGCAATCGAGGGAAAGATGAATGCAGCCAAGTACAGGGATATCCTGGACGAAAACCTTCTCCAGAGAGCTCAGGACCTCAGACAGGGCCGAAGGTTTACCTTCCAACAAGACAATGACCCTAAGCACACAGCTAAAATAACGAAGCAGTGGCTTCACAAAACTCTGTGACTGTTCTTGAATGGCCAGCCAGAGCCCTGACTTAAACCCAATTGCGCATCTCTGGAGAGACCTAAAAATGGCTGTCCAAAAACGTTTACCATCCAACCTGACAGAACTGGAGAGGATCTGCAAGGAGGAATGGCAGAGGATCCCAAATCCAGGTGTGAAAAACTTGTTGAATCTTTCCCAAAAAGACTCATGGCTGTATTAGATCAAAAGGGTGCTTCTACTAATACTGAGCAAAGGGTCTGAATACTTAGGACCATGTGATTTCAGTTTTTCTTTTTAATAAATCTGCAAAATGTCAACAATTCTGTTTTTCTGCCAATATGGGGTGCTGTGTGTACATTGAGGAAAAAAATATTAACTTAAATGATTTTAGCAAATGTTTGCAATATAACAAAGAGTGAAAAATTAAGGGGGTCTGAATACTTTACGTACCCACTGTATATAAATATATATATATATACAAGTATATTAATTTTAATTACTAGAAAGTTTAGAAGAACCGAGGTTTATTAAAATCATTTGTAACATTGTAAATATTTTACTGACACCTTTCATCAATTAAAATCAAATGCTACAGTAGTGTAACAGTAGTGTACACTTTTATATACAATTAAATTTCTTTATTGTTCTGTCAAGTCTTACCTGAAGCAACAGTGATGTTTAGAGCGACAAATGGGTATTGATGCCGATTGTACATGTGATAAACCTCATTCACAAGCTTGGAGGCCTGCAAATATTACAAAAAAAACAACAACAACAATGATGTTATACTTATTATATATAATTATATGAACACAAAAAAGCATACTTAAAAAAAGAGACCACACCTTTACTGGATCACAGGGTCTTTTATTGATAAAGAAGAACTGTCTGTCAGTAGCACTTCGACCAACACCATGATCCGCTTGTGACACAAACCCGTCAATGCTAGAATTTAATATCATCAATAACGATCACTTTACACAGGAATATTCCAAGTTATAAAATGGTTTTCATTACCTTATTTGCAGAAAGTGCACAATCAAATTCATGTGTTTACACAGAAATACTCACACAAAAAGGTCTTTAGGAACATCTACCTCCCCGAGACCATAGTCTTCCTTAATTGAGTCACCGGGAGATATTTGTTGGAAGGGAATCAAACTTTGTAGCTGTGGATAAGTAAAAATGTGAAATACTATAATAAATAATAATAAAAGTACTTTGCTATGATTATATAACAAAGTGTGTTCTGTTTGTCAATATTGGTGTAAGAACAGTGTTGTCAAAAGTACTGATGTCGGTACTGAAATGTTAAAAATGTGACCATACCGAAGCCGCATCTATCGGTAGATCCCTAATATATCTGCTCATAGACGGATCTGATGCAATGAAGTAATGATCATATCATTGTAGCCAATCACAGACATTTCTGTTGAAGTGTGTGAACACAATGGCCAATCAGAGGTGTTAAAGAATCCTCTCAACAGCGCTCAAAATGCTAGTGGGAAATGCTGGTATTGTCACATTTTTTTAATTTCAGTACCGACTGGTCTACCGACATCGCTACTTTTGACAAAACTACGCAAGAATTTCACTTCTTAAATTATCCACTACAAAGAATAGGTCATTCTCACCTGTTTAGGTCCAAACACAGCTCCAATGTTGTCTCTCATGCTGTTACTCTCACTGGTGCACAGTACTGTGGTGCGCTTGCCTTGTCCCGTCTGGTTGGCGCATGTAATACGCACACCAGTGGAGATGATGCAGTAGGACTGCAAGACGAAAATCATCTTGGAATATTCCTGTGTAGAAACTCTGGTTAATTTCTTTCTAAACATGGATGCAAACCCCTGTACCCAAGTATCTCCCAGCAGACCTTTTTTATGTTGCGCTCGAACTCCTTGTGTCGGACAGGTAATGTGGAGAAGAGTTTCTGCAGAGTGACAGTTGTGCCATGTTGGCGGGGATGCGGCACATGCTGAGTGAGATGACCATCATGGTCATACACCAGCCGAGCTCCGATCTGAGCGCTCTCATGGCAGGTCACAACACTAAGATCACTGCGATCATAAGTTAAAACAGTGTACATTAAGGAATCACTAGTGGATAGAGAGATTAATAAAACAAGATATCAGAACATGAACAAATGTGAGATCATCATTAAACTATACTCATCACACTCATATTGTAAGAATTAAGAGGACAAATCCAAAGTAAATTGTTACCTAAGAGCACAAAGTGAGCTCAGAGCTTCACCACGGAACCCAAACGTCTCCACGTGTATCAGGTCGGAAAAATCTCTTAGTTTAGAGGTGTGATGTTTTAAAGCTGCAGAAGTTGAAAGGACACAATAAGTTACTACCGGTTAGAAATTAGAAATCATTTAGATTTTATAATGTTTTTGAAAGAAGTCTCTCATGCTCACCTGAAATGATTTGATCAAAAATACAATAATAAAAACAGTAACATTGTGAAATATTATTGCAATTTAAAAGAGCTGTTTTCTATTTTAATATATTTTAAAACATAATTTATCCCTGTGATGGCAAAGCTGAATTTTCTGCAGCCATTACTCCAGATCTTCAGTAAAGCAGCAAAAACTATTTTCAGCATTGATAATAATCAAATGTTTCTCGAGCACCAGATCAGCATATTAGAATGATTTCTAAAGAATCATGTGACAGTGAAGATGAGAGCAATTGCTGCTTAAAATTCAGCTTTGCCATCACAGGAATAAATTGATTCATTTAAAAAATATGAATAAATGCAGCCTTGGTAAGCATAAGAAATATCTTTCAAAAAAAATCTGAATTATTTCAAACTTTTGACCGGAAGTGTATGCATGCCACAGTCTTTTATCTCTAATGTTCACAAGGCAACTTACTTAGTCCCTCAAAGTTTTGCTCCTCAACACCTTTTCCATTGTCGGAAACTTCCACTAACTCTATTCCACTGTCTTTTAGCTTGACATCTGTATGAAAACAAAAACACTTGACCAAATGTAGCGTGACCTCAAATGCAATGTTTCCTCATGCTCTCATCCCTTGAGCTCACCGACATTAGTGGCACCAGCATCAATGCTGTTCTCCACCAGCTCTTTCACAGCTGTGGCCAGACTCAGCACCACCTGTCCAGAGCAGATCTGATGCACAGACTGTTTGTCTATTGCCTTTATGGCTCCAGCAGAACCTGTGCTAGGAATTTAAAACACAGAATATGAAGGGAAACATTAGTGAACAGCACTGTACAACACTATAGTAAACAGTATGTCCAGAATAGCAGATCATCTCTATCAGTCTATTATTTCTCGTTGTTCTAATGTAGCAAACTACTAAAATTAATATGCAAAGCTATAAACACTTACCTTGAGTCTGACATTTTTTCTGTAGCAATATATATGGTATCAGTCACAGAATCTTAACTTAAGGGTTGCATTTGAGGTATTTTGATAGCTTCTGCTCCCTGCGGTATCCAGGTCAAACAAGGAGCTGAGTTTTCATTGCTCAGTGTGAAAAACCAATGCTTCGACAAGGAATTAGTTCTGATGAACTATAATGGAACACACTTCAGTATTTCATATGCAATAAACATGCGCACAACTGAATAGCTCTCTGCCTCTCTCTAGACGTTTCCCGCGGTGTGACGCACAACGTCAGGTCACCACACGTTTTGCGTAGCATGTGACCAACTGTGTACACAAAGTGCACTGTTTCGTCTTTCCGTATTAATGCGTTTCATTTTTTATTGTTTCTTATTGATCGGTTACATTTTATTGACGTGTCGGATTGTGATGCATTGTAATAAAACTAAAGTACCGACTTTAATGCATTATTTTAAAACGTTTCATCCTGTACTGTTTATGGTTTCATCATCCTGCGCGTGGTTGCCTGAGTAGGGACTGTGTAAAAAGTTCAATTCTAGTATTAGACGAAACTGACACTGAAACAACAACATTGTTAAGGTTATTTTCTTGTAACTTGTGTTGTTTATGGAGATAAAAGTATGTAGAAACTACAGTAAATCAATCGAATGATTATTCGATTAATGTTTAGATGCATATTATCATAAGTTGTTCATCACATGGTAATAACTTAGAGATACTTCCTGACTGTTGTCCGTAGAAACATGGCGGGTCACTGTCGGTGTGCAGTGGTATTTTTATTCGGCCAGTTTTAAAACGTGGAAGTGGGGTTTGGCAAATTAAAAGGGCTGGGTTTTTTAAATGTTGGCGCTTCTGAATGGAGCTACTGAATGGGATAAACCGAAGTGTCTTTTAGCAAAAAGTCATGTTTCACACAACAGAGAGACTCGTGGCTGAAGAAAGTTCGAGTAGCGGTGTAGTTTCCACTGCTAACAGCCGTAGCTTTCATATCCGACGGGGCCTTTCCACTCAAGACAGAGGACCAAGAGGAGGAATATTTAGCTGGACAGATACGGAGGAGGACGTCCAGTTTGATAGTGAGTCCACTGCAATATAAAGTGCAGCCCCTTTCATTCATGACTGTAGTCATGGCTAGAGTTTGGGCGTATAAGCCTAGTATTAATTAAGGTTATTTACTCTCTTTGGATGATAATGGCTATACATATCATGTGCACAATCTGTCAAAGTATGTCCAAACAACTAAATTGATTGAATGCATTTTTAAGATGTCCCTCCTCCAATATTTCATCTGTGTTACTTATTAGGGGTGTGGGGGGCAACTTGAAAAGCTGATAAGTTAATTTAGACCTTACCCACCCCAACTGTACACTGAAGATGCAGCATTGGTATATTTCTCTTTGCTCAGCTGTTAAGAGAGTACCGTAAATGCTTGGTGTCTAAATGGATTCAGGGGAAAATGACATTATTGCTTTAATTGCCAAAGTTATTGCAGAAGGTAAGACATCTCGAATCCAAGGCCTTTTTAGACTCAGTTTGGTTAGTTTTCACTTATTTTGTGTATTTGATATTCAAACATATAGTATTCAACGTTTTTAATTGTCATATAAATGTAGCCTCAGACTCTGACAATAACTGTGAAGTGTTGCTGGCGGGGAGACAGTATCCATCGATCCAGGAATTTGCCTCTGCCATTCCCAACCAACTGCTGCTGGGATCTCTACTGGAACACTTGTGCTTTGTGTACGAGAGTGATCCTACACGCTCACGCATGCTGTTTAAGGGTAGGTTGATACTGCCTTATAAATAGGCACCTTTTGTTTATTTTTTTTAATAATGTGTTATTTGTCTTACATTTTGTTTTCTCAAATGCCTCTGCTGTTTCAGTGATAGGCCAGCGTTTAGCAGCCATGAACCTCCTGTCACCACTGGCTATCAGTGATGAGTTTAGTACGGTCCGACTACAGCATAACCGGGCATTCACAGAGCTCCTGCATGCGACCAGCTCATCTCTCTTCCCCCAGGTAATCCGACATAATTCATCATCAATTTCATTAATTTTTTTTGTGTCTTCTATGCAGCTGTTGCTGTCATGAACAAAAACAAAAAACCTGTTCATCTTTTGGATTCTGCAGGAACATAGATACTTGAATACAGAGGGCCAGAGCCTAAGGTGAAAACTTTTACACTTGTAGCAGCTCCACTTACACTGCTTTGTAATATAAACTACTGTTCAAAGGCTTAGGGTCAAATAGGATCCGATTTTTTAAATGTTTTTTAAAGAATCTCTTATAGTCACAAAGGCTGCATTTATTTAAAATGTAATTGATTCCTGTGAAGGCAAAGCTGCATTTTCAGCAGCCATTACTCTAGAAATCATTCTGATATGCTAATTTGGTGTTCAAGAAATATGTCTTATTATCACTGCTAAAAAACAGTTGTGCTGCTTAATATTTTGGTGTAAATTTTGATTTTTTTATGATTCTTTGATGAATGGAAAGTTCAAAAGAACAGAATTTATTTAAAATATAAGTAATCTTTTGTAACATCATAATGTCTTCACTGTCACTTTTGATCAACTTAATGGAACTTAATCCTTGCTGAAGAAAAATGTCTTATACTGACCCGAAACCTTTGAATGGTAGTGTACTACCAGTACTTTTACATTTACTTTAAAATGACTGAGATATGCTTATCTATCTTAGAACCAAAGATGGTCTTTTCCAAGCACACACATCCCGTTACCTTAGTGAATTTGAAGAAATCGCAACACTGGGTAAAGGATCCTATGGCAAAGTGTTTAAAGTAAGGAGATGTTTTGATCATATTGTACTCTTAAATAGAGTGAACACATGACATTGAAAGGTGCTTACTAAAAACAATAATAATGTTTTAGGTCACAAACAGGCTCGATGGTCAGGAATATGCGGTGAAAAAAATTCTCATCAAGAAAGTAACAAGAGACGACTGTATGAAGGTAAAGTATGTCACAGATTCAGTTAATATAGTGGTAATTTACCCCCCAAATCTATATGATTTAGAGATATTATACCTTATTGCATCTGTTTTTATCTCCTTGCAGGTTCTTAGAGAGGTTAAAGTGCTCTCCAGCCTTCAGCATCCCAATATTGTTGGATATCACACAGCATGGATGGAGCATGTTCAGCCTGCTGTGAAAAGTTAGTTGCTGTATTGATGTTGTTACATTAGGAGATATAGCCATTTGAATCATGCTTTGCTTTATTCAGTATTTCCTGAGTCATACAAAAATGATACAAACATGTACAATTTTCTGTTTTTCTCACTAGATCCAAAATCCCTTATTTCACAAACATTTCCAGCATTAGAGAAACCTTTACAGAAAGATGGGTAAGATGGTTTGAACATTTTTTTCCCAACACAATTAACTAATTGTAACACGTTTACAATAGCATATTGAAAATGTTTCTTGCTTCAGGTGTACACAGGAAAACACTATCAGCAGCAATGGATCGTCCATTGTTTTTGAACATTCTGAACAAGCAGAAGCCAAAGAAAATCAGGTTGCATTAGAGAGCCTCTCAGTGAAACCCTCAACTTCAAAAGAAGAGATGGGACATGCTGTTTGCCCAAAAAATGTCCGCAACCCACAAAACTTTGTTCCATGTGTGTTTCTGGGAAAGCCACGTGCTACAGTGAACAAATGCCCTGCAGCTAAATGGGAGAGCTCAACACTCTCAGAGGACGACCTCAGTCAAAACAGACTGGAATTGAACAATAACTCTTACATTGATATGGACACTGCTGAATGGTCCGAAAAGCAGGCACACGAGGTATATGGTTCACTAAACACTGAATGTAACAATTGATTTAAATGAGGAAATCTTTTATGTTATTCATCATTTTTTCTTGTTCCTGTCTATAGGTTCAATTCCACTTAATGCTTTATATACAAATGCAGCTGTGTGAGCGATCTTTGAAAGACTGGATACAGGAAAGAAACTTAAGGACCACAGAGGGACTCTTGATGTTAGTAGGTGAGATCACTTTATTCATATGAATTCACTATAGTTCCCAGAGGAGTTTTCACTTCACATACTTACACTACACATAGTCTGCACTTCTTTCTTTAAATGCCATTAAATAGGTACTTTTTTGGAAGTCTTATAAATTGCTCAGATTCCCTTCCTTTATATTATAACACTTATATAACAAATATAGTAGTCACTTACATACAGTACACCCGGTTTCTGTTTTTGCATTGGCTGAACAGGAAAGACAAGAAAAGCTGATTTCCAGAGCATACAATGGACTTACAATCACAGATTTTTTTTTTTACATTCAATCACAGCATATAATTGTGTTGTTTGATTATTTTATAGGGATGCACGATATATCGGCCACCATATCGGTATCGGCCGATAAATGCTCATTTTTTCTGTTATCGGTATCGGCCCAATAAGAAAATTTGGCCGATATCTTAAAGCCGATAAATAATGCATTATTTCCTTCAGAGACACTTCAGATGCGCACTGTTCGTTTGCAGCCTTTTGTGCAATTGTACGTTGTAATATTGTGTTTACTTGATGTATATCTGATTTATCTCATATAGAATGCGTTTGGTTAAGTTAAAAGAGCGCTTCAGTTTACCAGTGATAAACTCAAACAGCAGTGCACAACATTAATAACTATGATTGGGAATGTCGTGTATATAACATTCTAATGAGAAAATTATTATAATAAAACGTTGTGAATTCTTTGGGTTTAGTTGCCGTGTTTCAGCGCGTTGTTATGGGAAGAGTGCATCCACAACAGGATCACACATTCTGACTATAGCACGCAATAACTGCATCATTTTGTACATATACAAGTTGTAATATTATGTTTATGTTGTATTAATATTAATCTCAGGATGCATTTCCTTGAATTAAATAAGCTGCCAGCAAAAAGCTTCAGTTTACCGTATTCATTCAGCTCTTCAGCTTCAGCACAACGGCTGCCATTTAAAACAGTGGTATTAATTTGTTACTTTTTCAAAATCATTGATACATTATTAATAATAACAACCACTTGTATTTTTCTATTATTATTTTCATCAGCAATATGGTTTAGTAATTAAAATCATTTAATTATTGTCCGTGCAGAGGCTATTCCGTTTTATTGATCTATGGCGCATTCATTTTGATTCTTTACACGTAATGATGTCCAGTGACTTGTTTGCAATATTTATGCATTATTTTATTTATTTGAAAGACTTTTTTATGACTAAATTTGGTAAAGGGAGAGTAAAATTATTTTTAAAACATACACCGTTCAAACTAGACTGCTTATGTTGAAGTGTTCGGGATGTGGTTTTTAATGATGAGACCTTTTTTGTAATCAGGCTCTCAAAAAGTATATTGGATATAGATTTATGGGCCAACATATCGGTTATCGGCTTTCAAAAATAAAGGATTTTCGGTTATCGGTATCGGCCAAAATTTTCATATCGGTGCATCCCTATTATTTAAGCAGTTTTTAACCAATACATTGATCCACAGATCCTTGTGAGTCAGTTGACTCTGAACTCGCATTGAAAATTTTAAAGAAAATACTTGAAGGAGTGGAGTACATTCATTCCCGTGGTATTATGCATAGAGACCTTAAGGTATGTGTACTTATTTTGTTGGTTTTGTTTGTTGCATAACTTGGTATTATTCACCACACAAATATCTAGTACATGTCTGGCTTGAAACTGTAAATGCATTAGTCTGCATGGGAGGAGACCTAGTGTTTTGATAACAGATCTTGGGCTGGTGTGGCACAACAATTTGCAAAACAGGTTTGACTTTTGCAAAGCAACAGTATACAGCCAGCATGGCATTTAACAATCAACTATTTCAAAATAAAATTAGTTGCAGATAGTCACTTTGACAAACACTCTTCTTGTCCCTCACAAACAAATTCTATCTGTTTGTCACAGTAAGGTAACACAGTATTTCCAGTATTTCTCACGCATCTCTTCTGGATACTTGGTCTTATAAGCATGAATTGCTTATAAGTATTTTTAATCTATATAATAGTAAACCCAAATACCACTTGGATCTGCACACATTTTTTTAATAAACATGTGTAACAATAAAAAAATATATTAAAAAAAGATTTAAAAATTCATTTATAATGCAAAATCTGTATGGGAACTGCACATTATGGGTTCTCTCCACATTATTTTTTTAAATTTATTTTAATCAAAGAGTTTTTAGTCCTAATAGCATCTCAGTTTCGATTATTTTAAGGTTGCTCACACTTACTGTTTTTATAGTGTCTGTTTGTTGCAAGTTTGTTACAAGTATATTTATTTATTTACAGCCTAGAAACATTTTCCTTCATGGACCTGAGTGCCATGTGAAGATAGGGGACTTTGGATTGGCTTGCCGGAACATAATAATGGACGAACATGAGCAGCGGCCCTCAAGCTCTCAAGCAGGTGTAAACACAGGTGACAGGCCTTGTAACCTCTTCTGTATTCACAAGAGTATTTTAAGTTATTACAAATTCTGAACTATAAGATTTACTAATACATTTTTACATTGATTATTCGAATTTTCCCATTTGTTGCGAAACTACCTCTGATTAATTGGCAGGTAACAGTAGATGGCAGCAATGAACTAATGCAACATATTATTTCTCATTACACTTTTCACACTAGACTCAGCTCACACTAGTGGAGTGGGAACTTTTTTTTACGCTGGCCCAGAACAACTTGAGGGTTCTCACTATGATTCAAAGGTAAGAAAATAATGTAAAGTTACAAACCGTTATAATGTAAAGTCTGCTGTTTTTTTAGGCTGGACTTCGGTGCGTGGCTGTTTCATCTTAGACACATACTAAAAATGTGGTAGTAAAAACTTGATTCTCAGTATTTGTTTCATTTGTACAGTCAGATCTGTACAGTATAGGAGTGATTGCCTTTGAGTTATTCCAGCCATTTGGGACCGAGATGGAGCGTGTGCACACACTTGGAGAACTACGGCAGGGCAAGATCCCTAACACTCTATCTAAAAGCTGGCCACTTCTGGCCAAGTATATCACCCTACTGACCAGCACTGATCCCTTAGTGCGACCAAGTGCATCTCAGTTACTTCAGAGTGACCTCTTCAGCGCCAATGACATGGTATGTGTGACTCTGTTTTTTTTACCCCCAAAATGGAACACAAACCAAAAGTTCATGTATTTTAGTAAAATTGTAGTTACTTTTGTTGCTTTGAAGAAACGTTTGACCTTGTAACTTTATTTGCATTCTTTATTTTAGGTTATTCACAGTTTGAAACGCAAGCTTAATGAACAAGAAGAAGAAATTGTTCAGCTCAGGAGACAGATCAGTGAGCTACAGATCTCTCAAAATGCAATACACAGTCCAGAAAATATATAATAGTCACTCTTTTGAAATGCCATGTGCTCAATATTTGTATATATTATATGAATTGTTGTATGTGTGAGTGCAGCTCTGCTTGTATGTATATAAATGAGTGCCATATTTAACTTGACAAAAGGTTTGTAAAGTAAAGTCCCATGCCAATGGTGCATTAGTCTCCATTTATCTGACTCTTTAAAGCTGAGTAAATATCACCTCAAAAGTAAATAGTACCTCAATAGTATTCTTAATAAACATGACAATTATTGCCCAATTATCATGAATATTAATAATACCCCAAGGTGTGTATAGATATATATATAATATTTATATATACTATGGACGTTACTACAGAAATATTTATCATTTTAATACTTAAAGGGGTCATATGATGCTTTATTAAAGATCATTATTTTGTGTACTTGGTGTGTAACAGAATATGTTGACAGGCTTTAATGTTCAAAAAAACACATTCTTTTTAAAATACTGTACATTATTGTAGGTCCTCTATGCCCCGCCGCTCTCAAACGCTTCGTTTTCTACAAAGTCCCGCCTTCCGACAAGGCAGTCTGCTCTGATTGGCCAGCTGAACCAAAGCATTGTGATTGGCCGAACACCACAAACACACGTCGGAAATGTAACGCCCCTTAACATAATCGCCAGCTTCATCTTTCAAAATAAATGTAAAAGACAGTAAATAATGTCATTAGTTTACCATCAGTTCAAGCCCAAAAGGTGAACAGGACCACAGTAATGAGGCAAGTCCACAAGCCGCGGTTCAGAGGGGGGGGGTGGGGGGGGGGGGGTCAGCTGACTCTACGTGATGTGATGCGGTCTCTCGCTCTCCTCTCCAACACACACATACACACACACACACACGTGCACAAAACTCCGCGTTTGAACAGTCAGTAGCAAATACTTAAACTAATAACAAAACAGTAGCTGATTCAGAAGCACCAGATTGTCATAGCAAAGTCAGAATTACCTCCTCTCCTAGGTTTACGAAACGGTGGTCCATAAAATGCATTGCTGTTCTGTTGTAAGTAATCTTAAAGATTCCTAAATGCAACTACTTCCGGAAGGCCAAATAAAGTGATTTTGCCTAGAAACACACAGCATCTCCTTGACATGCTGCTTCAACACTAACTGCTGTTACTGAAACCACGCTTTCTTTCTTTGCATGAACATTTGGGCTGCATTATGCTAATATTCCCACATAGTGAGGTAGATATGTGGGGGCGTGTTAGAACGAGCCGTTTTAGGGGGTGTGGCAGAGTCTTAACTTTGATAAAGAATATCTCTTTGGGTTTGCGACTTTAGTCTTTGCAACTTTACAGACCTTCTTAATGCACCAAGAGCTTGTAACACTCCAAAGAGAAAGGAAAACTTGAAATCGCATCATATGACCCCTTTAAGATGACTTCGTTACATTTTTAAACTTAATTATTAATGCATTGCAATGCTATTTCAAAATAACTTTTGTAGCCTTATCAATGACCTTGGGGTATTTTTAAAATTCATGATAATGATGCAATATATCATACTGAACAATTTAAACTTTAACTTAGAAATAACACGGTGAGATTTACATAAGAAAAACCATTCATGGTGGATAATGAGATGCCACAACCTACCGTACGATCCACTAATATCCATTACCCACTATAAAACGCCTCTACAGTAATATAAATGTGTACGAAACACTACTCCTCTGAATTTAGCCACGGAAACTGTTATTCTCGACGAGTTGATCGCAACAAAGATATTCACTGCCTTGACGGTCGCGTTCAATAAGGCCACATCCACACGACACTGGGTTGGCTGACATTACGAAAGAACCCGGATGGACCCGTGGGGAAACTACGTCATTGTTCACCGCCGGACGCTCTTTGGATTTTAGAATGGATGAACTCATTTAAATTAATCATAAATTTACAGGTATGTGCATTATTTGATTTAAATACCACATATGATTGCAGACGGTGATTTTTTGGAGAGCGCGTGTTGTGTGGTTGCGTTTATTGCGTGGCACGAAATTGAAAACACCGGGTTTCGCAATGAGTCTTTCGGCGGCGTTGCCTTCTCGGCCAAGGCACCGGTGAATTTTAAATACCGTGCCCCTCATTTTTACCTGTTAACGATTAAATTCGAAATTTGGGTCATTTCATTTAGTACTGTTGTATTGTTTATGTTTTTGTGAGAGACACACCACATATATCATCATATTTATTCACAGACAGGCTTCTGGAAGTGCGTGACCATGTTTATGCCATCATGTTCCATCTGTATTGTTACGTTTCGCCGTTACCATGGCGTTTGTAGCTAACGTACAATACCGCGGTCTTTAAATCAGTCTGAACTTCTGGCGCCAACAAGAAAGGTGGCTATCCAGTGAAATTTCACTGACAAGTATTTTGCATACATTTATTACCACTACAAATACATTTACCCGTAGTATTTAGTGTATAAAGAACGTGCGGCAGAGGCCTATCTCGCACGCGAAGCCTTTAGCCGAGCACACCAGATAACAGTTGGCGGACGTGCGGAGACGGTGTGTACTACAGGATCATTTCCTCATGCAAAATCACACACGGAACCGCCACTGCAGTTGTTAAACTGTGTTTTGAGTGTCAGAGTCTGACGACGTAATCAAAGGTACACACATTTAGCTGAGGTGGAACGTGTTGATATGAGAGTTTACTGTAAACTATTGCTATCATGAAGTAGCCGAGGAGGCCACGGGCCCATGCTGGCGCGCGCAGCTCAGTAGATCAACACACCGGCGTTAATACATCAACGCATATTAAGCTTATTCGATCAAATCTTGGTTGGCCGTTAACAAGGAAAGAAATACGTACAATTGTAGATGTTGTTTTGCGTAGTAAGAATCGACTAAGTGTTTTTGGGGTTCAACATTCACTTGTATTTGTTGTACTTTCACTTTAGCGCGATGTCTTAGGCATTTAACTCGTTATCTTCTTTGATGCTGTATTAGTGGTTTTTAGTCTTTTTGCACTGTATTTACTTGTTACGAAGTTATGCGACTAAATGTTTTTATGAAGGCATGTAGTTTTTAGGTTGACAAATATGACGTTAGACTTTAAACTTTTGAATGGCTGGAAGAAATACTATTTATTTAATGTACCGAAATGCAGTATTTTTTTATTAAATAAACAAATGACCGAGACTTAAACTGAGCCAAAAACGTTATTGCAATCATATATTACATAGTAACACACATTTATTAAGTGGTATAATTAGCATATATTAGTGTTGTTTACACTGGCCCTGTGCTGTAACATGAACAATGATTTATGTATGTTTTATTGTTCTGGCCTGTTTAAATAATTTGTTAGGACATTGTTTGATGAATATATCCGTTTGTTTAAACTATATATTTTATTAGAGTAAGGGAAGGTCAGAAGCAGTTTACACTAGACATCTTTACCTTTGAGGAGCAAAGCAACTTTGTGCTAGAGAGTTTTTGCTTTCCTCTCAGCTACCTGTTGCATTTGACACCTGACCAGTTTAACCCGAACCTGTGGCTTTAAAACCACTTCACATGCCAATGAAAAATCTGTCTGCTTTGTCAAAAATGATCGAGTTGACACACGTCTGCTTTTCCACAGAAAATGAATAATGACCATAGTTGACAAACCTCCAGAGAAACCTGACCTGGAGTCAGTGCGGTGCAAGCACTCCAGCTCCCTGACACCTTTCTCCTCCAGAGACATGGAGAGCAGTAGTTCGAGGAGTGTTGGCCCTTCTGCCACTGAGATTTCAAGGGCCAAGGCTGCCTGTACGGCCCCGACCATTGGAGTGACTCTGAATAGTAGTAATAACACAGCACTCCAAGTCGAAAGGCCCCGAGAGCAAGGCAAGTGCTTTTTGTATCACCACTTTTAAAGTACAACAATAGGTTATGTTGTATTGGTTGTGTAATATATGTCTCTTTTTGTTTTTTTGGACCATGCAGTGGTCAAGACCAGTGGGGATGGCATTGCTCTTCCTCAAAAAGTCCTGTTTTCCCCAGAGCGGCTTTGCTTGAAATGGAACCAGGGCCACCGCGTTGGAGCAGGTCTCCATAACCTGGGCAACACATGTTTCCTAAACTCTACCCTGCAGTGTCTGACCTACACAGCTCCCCTTGCCAACTACATGCTGACCAGAGAGCATTCCAAAACATGTGCGTGTGCAAGATTTTGCAACATTGTATATATGCTTGGCATGCCTTTTCTCTAATGCTGTACATTCTTCCTCTTTACATGCAGGTCATGAGCCTGGGTTTTGCATGATGTGTACCATGCAAAATCACATCATCCAAGTATTCGCTAACTCTGGAAACGTCATTAAGCCTATCAGTGTGCTTAATGAGCTAAAACGTGAGTGCTCAGAGTTTAAGATGTAACGTTTTCTTTGAAATCATGGGACAAAATTACAATTTACTAAACTTTTAATATAACACTCAAGTGCTACATAAAAAGTTGGTACAACTGCAGATATGGTGCTAGATAGGTGTTGAGGGTTTTGACAAAATAATTATTAAGGTTAAAACTTAGTTCATATAAAAACAAGCAGCACAGCCACGGTGCTTTTAATTTAAGGGATAAGGAATGGTTCAGGATGTCCGTTATTTATAACCTAGTCCACTGATCTTTTGTTCTTATCCTCAGGGATTGGAAAGCATTTCAGATTTGGAAGTCAAGAAGATGCCCATGAGTTCTTGAGGTACACAGTGGATGCTATGCAAAAGTCCTGCCTGCCTGGAAACAAGTGAGTTCACACAATGCAATTTTGTTTGCCAGTTTACTAGCATTATAAGGCATGAAATAAGCATTTCCTCATTCATCAGTGCATTAACTGTAATGACTGTATGCTTATATCCAGTCTAATACTGAATTATTGTCATTTATTGTCAGATTGGACAGGCAAACTCAGGCAACCACTTTTGTACATCAAATATTTGGGGGTTATCTGAGATCCAGAGGTAGGTCATCAGATTTTAGTTTGTTTTGATTTGGTTTAAGGTTAATCTTATTCTTTCTGAATAACATGTTGCAAAAATAGTCTATAAATAGACACCTTTAAATTTAGTGTCTAGAAGTTTGATTCATTTTCTATGTATGCTTTATAGAATTTGTGCAATGATGGAATATTTAATCTATGCTCCAGATACATCTGTTGGTACAATGTTAATGCACATTTCTTTTTCAAGTCAAGTCACCTTTATTTATATAGTACTTTATACAATACAGATTGTGTCAAAGCAGCTTTACAGTGTTAAACAGGAAAAACGTGTGCTGATAATGCAAGAGCACAATAGAAAACAGTCAGTTTATCAGTTAAAGTCAGTTCATTGTTGATTCAGTGATGTCATCTTCCAGCTCAGTTCAGTTTTCTTCCAATAGTGTCTGTGCAGTCAAGTCAACAGTGTTGCCAGAAATTGTGTCCCCAACTAAGCAAGCCAAAGGCGACAGTGGCAAGGATCCAAAACTCCATCGGTGACAGAAATGGAGAAAACTAACCTTGGTAGAAACCAGGCTCAGTCGGGGGGCCAGTTCTCTTCTGGCCAGACGAAACCAGCATGGTGTGGTTTAATTCCAGGCTCCAACCAGAGGACTCATCTGGTTCTCGTGGTCTTGTGCCGATGGCTGACGAAGTCTTCAAAGGGGATCTGTCTCTAGGGTTCGTCTAGTTGACATGGTCTCCGCTGACAGGGCTGTAGAGGTCGTCTCTAGGTGCTGATCCACCCTCTGGACTGGTTACGGACTGGATCCAGGTGACTGCAGTGACCATCTGATCTGGATACGGACTGGATCTGGGTGGCTACGGTGACCTCGGAAGAATAAAACAGACTAATATTCGCGTAGATGCCATTCTTCTTATGATGTAACAAGTACATCGGGTGTTATAGAAAATTTTCCCGGTTCCAGTTGACCGAATTAATGCAGCCTAAAAATCCTTTAACGGATTTTAATATTAGAAATGTGTTAGTGTGTTAGTGTGTTATGTGTATGCCAGGTTAAAGAGATGGGTCTTTAATCTAGATTTAAACTGACAGAGTGTGTCTGCCTCCCGAACAATGTTAGGTAGGTTATTCCAGAGTTTGGGCACTAAATAGGAAAAGGATCTGCAGTTGATTTTGATATTCTAGGTATTATCAAATTGCCAGAGTTTTGAGATCGCAGCGGACGTGGAGGACTATAATGCGATAAGTGCTTGTTCAAATACTGAGGTGCTAAACCATTCAGGGCTTTATAAGTAATTAGCAAGATTTTAAAATGTAGATGATGTTTAATAGGGAGCCAGTGCAGTGTTGACAGAACCGGGCTAATATGCTTGTACTTTCTGGTTCTAGTAAGAACTCTTGCTGCTTCATTTTGGACCAGCTGGAGTTTGTTTGTTTGCGTGCAGAACAACCACCCAATAAAGTGTTACAATAATCTAACCTTGAGGTCATGAACGCATGAATTAACATTTCTGCATTTGACATTGAGAGCATAGGTCGTAATTTAGATATATTTTTGAAATGGAAAAAATGCAGTTTTACAAAACATACTTTCAAATGAAAGATTGCTATCAAATAGCACACCTAGGATTCTAACTGATGACGAAGAATTGACAGCACAGCCATCAAGTGTTAGACAGTGTTCTAGGTAGTACCTGCAATTTTTGGTCCGATAATTAACACCTGTTTTTTCAGAATTTAGTAGTAGGAAATTACTAGTCATCCCGTTTTTTTTATATCAGCTATGCGTTCTGTTGGATTTGCGAATGATCTGTTTCATTGGGCCTTGAAGAAATATAGAGTTGAGTGCCATCACCATAACAGTGAAAGCTACCTAAACACCATGTTTCCTGATGGTATCTCCCATGGATAGCATGTAAAGCGTGAAAAGCAACGGGCCTAGTTGGAGGTCGACCGATGTATCGGTTTTGCCAATTAATCTGCACTGATAGTTGATTTCTGGAACTATTGGCTATGGGCAAAAACCCATGGCCATGCTGATAGTTTTTCCGGGTTGCGTCCGTTGCTGGAGTAACTGAGAAGCTCAGCTGTCTTTATACAGTACGAGAGTGACCTCTAGAGGAGGAATCACTGACAGCACGTGCTGTTTGTTTTGACACGACACTGCGCACTAGGGCTGCCAAAAAAATAATTTAATTTAGAATATTCGTCAAATTTAAAATAAAAATTCACATTCGAATGCAAAAACGTTGCATTCTAATTTTAGGTGTGCGTCAGGCAGCCTTATCAGTGGCACACGAAATGCGATGACGATGTAAGTGTCGTTGCATTTTAATGCTTTTGTTAGCCTGTCCATTTGAACCCACTGGATGCGGCGCTGTTATGTTGTTCATTCAAAATATTGCAGAAAAAGAGAACAATCAATGCGGGGAAGATATTGTTTACATCAAAACCGAAACCAAGCCGTTCACACAGAACGCATATTTATCGCATTTTCTAGAGGGACATCTATTACCGTTGCACTCGCGTCTCGCACGAGAGCCGCATGTTTAGAAAGCTAAGTAAAATTAATGTAAGTTCAACTTTTAAAAAACATGTCTCAAGACTTTATGGCGGTTTTCCCCATCCCACTGGATCTCAAGTTTTTAAATGAAATACTCTGTGTTTGGTTTTCGGTCCTTTGTATTAAACTATACATACATGCATGATGCTGTTTTGTTATAGTTGTTTAAGCAACTTTATTAATTATATATGGTTTATAAACATTATTTTAAACATTATGCACTTTTTTCAAAGATAGTCGTGTTATTTTATTGCTTTGAAGAAACGTGCATAATATTTTGCTCGATGCGCCTTCTTGTGGCCTCAGGAGAGAAGCCAAAAGCTTTTTTCCCCCTAACTGAAATTATGCCTTTTAAATTCGAATATTGATAATATTTAAGTTAAAAAAATTCAAATGTAGTTTTTCATCCATTTTGACAGCCCTACTGCGCACTGCTTAGAACGTGACACTTCAGATGGAGATTTAAACCATCAACTAAACAGTGTGTACACATTATACTGTAGTGCATGTTTTCATATCATTACTAAGTAATTAATTTGTTGACTAGATGCTGCATTGGAGAAAGAACAGCAGTATGTTTGCTATTAAGGCTGAGAGGATGCAAAAACCTCAAGCGGTTAAAACAATGTGACCAAAACACACGCAAGTCTGACCCAAATGCTTGTCACTATTGTTACCATCTATTTGCGTCAGTTTACTGTATATCCAGCTGGTCACATTAAAGGGGTCATATGACGTTGCTAAAAAAGAATATTATTTTGTGTATTTGGTGTAATGAAATGCTTTTATGCGGTTTAAGGTTCAAAAACCATTATTTTCCACATACTGTACATTATTGTTGCATTATTGTTTCTCCTCTATGCCCTGCTTTTCTGAAATGCGTTGATTTTTTACAAAGCTCATCGTTTTGAAAAGTGAGGTGTGCTGTGATTGGTCAGCTATGTAGTGCGTTGTGATTGGCCGATTACCTTAAGCGTGTGACGGCAATGTTACGCCCCTTACCATACTGTTGATGCCGGGATGTTCCCCGGTGCGATGAGACAAAATCAATAAAAACCCATTACAAACGAGGCATTTGTAGCATCCAGTGGGGACATAATTACTGATTATAATGACATACTGTCTTTTTACGCGTTGCGTAGCATCACGCCGCGTAAACATAAAACCATGTCTGCATTTGTGATTGGAGAAACGATAAACAACAAGCGCTACTCTACACTGCTCAAAACTCGTGTTTGAATCGTCAATGGCAAATCCTTTAAATATAAAAAAAAGTACTTACAGACTGTGAGTCAGCATTATTTGTCAGAACAGCCGGCATTGTAGGCTATTCTCCTAGGAAACAGTCCTTGTCCTCCATAAAATGCGTTGCACACACACGAATATATGGGTTAAACTGTTCTGGAACAGTGTTTTTAAATACAACTTAACCACTGATTATTAGTCGTGTCCTCTTTTGGAAGGCCAAACAAAGTAGTTTCGCTTTTGCAACAAAACACACAGCTTCTCCACGACATGGCACCGCTGGCAACAATACTACAGCGAGAATAAAAGTTACGCTGCCTTTCTTTGCGTGAACATTTGGGCGGTGTTATGCAAATCTTCCCACACAGTGACGTAAATGAGGCGTTTTAGGAGGGCGTGGACGAGTCTTAACTTTTATAAAGAATATCTCTTTGGGTTTGAGACTTTAGTCTTTGCAGCTTTAGGGATCCTATCTATTCACAAACAGCTTGTAACACTCCAAAGAGAAAGGAAAACACATCATATGACCCCTTTAATGCATTTGTTAGCCAATGAAGTTGGAGATTTAAAGCTGTGACATGAGAAAACAAACTGATCTGTTCATTCAGCGACAGAAATCCTGCAGCGCCATTTTATATATATATATATATGAGAGAGTGTGAGAGACCTGTAGTATAGATTGCGCTTTTTCTTTCCGTTTTGCTGTTTTTTTTTGTTTAGTTTTTTTAACACCGAACTTCAAACTCATCTATGCCGCTTTTTTGATCATTCTTGAAGTGAACTTTTGCCTGTTTGGTTATTAAGGGTGTGTTCACACTTGTCATGTTTGGTTCGATTAAAATGAACCCTAGTGTGATAGCTCTGTTAGTGCGGTTCGTTTGAGTAAGGGTGTATTCACACCTGTCTTGTTTGGTTCGATTGAATCGACCTCAAGTTCGTTTCCCCCTCTTGGTGTGGATCTTTTGGGCAGGTGTGAATACAGCAATCGCACTCTGGTGTGGACCAAACAACCGCACCGAGACCCAGCTGAAGAGGTGGTCTCAGTCCAGTTCCAAACGAACTCTGGTACGCTTGAGACTTTCTGTCCAATAAATGGATGACCTTAGCACATGTGTGGTTTTGTTTACAATTTCTGGTTCACTTGCAAAAAGGGTAGTGTGAAAGCGAACCACACCAAACAAAAAAAATCAACATTGTATTTGGTCCGAACCAAAGCAAGTGAACTAGCGGACTTTCCTGGTGTAAATACACCCTAAGTATGAATGCTGCCATCCGAACCCTGGTGCGCACCAAACAAGCAGACTGAGACCGCTAAAAAAGATGGGTCTCGGTCCGGTTCTAAATGAACCAAAAACAGGAAGTAATGACAAGATGTGATGCTATGCAACATGATTTGACGACGTGGAATGAGCGGTGTATTCAAAACAAAATGAGCAGAGGGCAAACGTGGAGCAACGAGGAGGTAAAGTGCCTTTTATGAGGTCTTCGTGAGTTCGCAGGTGGTGAAAATAAAATCATAAGTACACGCAGCAATGAGCGCGCTTAGTCCACCGGCGCTGAGCAGACCGATCGGTGAATGGGTACTTTGATGTCATACCGTTTGGTCTGTGCAGCGCTGCTTTAAGTCGAATACAGCTTTTGTTTGGGGTGTTCGCTGAGTTCTGTCGCGAAATACATGTCATTCAACCAGACTAATCAGGTTGTGAACGTATCACTATGCCTTTAGGTTCGGTATCTTTAGGTTCGCTGTCAAAAATGCCAGTGTGAAAGCTAAGCGGACCAGGACCAAATGTATCGTTTTCTTTTTTGGTCCAGACCAAACGAACCAAGAGAACCGAACTATAAGTGTGAACATACCCTAAATAACTGATTTAGGCCGCCGCTTGAATTGAAGGCGACGCATCCGGTGTGTGTAATGTCTGCAAGTTGTCCGTTGCTGCGCTTTTTGCCCAGTGTGTGACTGCCATGTTTTGTTATTTTGATTAGATAATCAACAAGTGTTCTAGAATTTAAGCAGTTAAAGTGTGAGAGTATACATACAATATCCATATGTATGTAATTTAAATGCTATGGCCTTTGTGTAGATATTTAAAGATGGCCATCTAGTTAGAGTGTGTCAATTTAAACATCTACTAATACATTTTAAAATGTTGAAGTTGCTTCTGTTAACATTAGTTAATGAACGAACTTTTAATGATCAATATATAATTAGTATTTAATATTAATATTAATTTACAAAGTATGATTCAGCACTTTTTTTTATGAGTTTTTGTACAGTGTCCATTAAAAAAAATATATTGGTTGATTAATCCATTTTGGCCAGTGTGGTTCAACCTAGCTATCGGTAAAATCCATTATCGGTCGACCTCTACTAGTACTGAGCCTTGTGACAACCCTCTACATTGCGAGTAAATCACTCGCATATGCGACTAAATCTTCACTCTGGGCGACTAAATGATGTCTAATATTAGCCAATTGCTAATAAATTCTCAGATTTTACTCGCCAGTGTGTGAGTTGGAGGCTAAGTATAAGTTTAGCTCAGGTATATTTTCACTCGCAGAACACTCTCTGACAGAGTGCATCAGAGTTTCACTCTCCGCCAAGCGATCTAAGCTGTTTTTCAGTTAATCTGAATGGATGCGCAGCGGGGGGGGGGGGGGGGGGGGGCACCTGTGTTTGACGACCTTAAACTCTATTGTAACGGCGAACCAAAAACGACCTCGCCGTCGCTTTGTTTCACACACACGCAGCGAGAGAGAGAATTGACGCGCTACCTATGCGCGCTACATGTAAACGATATTCTTTGTTGTATTTTGCTGTCAAAATAACGGAGTTCCTTTGGAATTCTTCAGCTTTTAAAAACTACAGCTTTCTCTGCTAGTGGGCGGAACTAATGCGCAAACAGCAATCTCATTGGCTGGCGCTCCCCTATTATCGTCCCTGTTTTGATTTCAGCAAATCAGTTCGAGCGAACGCAAACAACCTGATTAATATTCATGAATCCAGTAGCTCATTAATACTTAGTGCGTTTTTATATTGTTTTTATTAGTAGAATTCGTATCATTATTATCTTATCAGTATTTTTGTTAGTTTTTTCCCCAATTTTTTTTTTTTTTTACAGAAACACTGAATGACCAAAAAAGCACCACCACCAGTCCGAAGTTCAGTTAAAATGACTAATATGCATTCATACATGGTTATCAAGTTTTAATTCTAATTACTAAAGTTCTATCATTAAATAATATTGATTATCATATTATAATGCTTGACTGTGTTAAGAGTGTATTTTCAGATATTTATAAAACTGCCATTTACACACACACAACACCCACACACACAACACACACACACCCACACACTACTACATACATCTATATATATATATATATACATAATATATATTGATATATATATATATATATATATATATATATATCAGGCTGGCGAGTAACCAAAAATGTACTAGCCAATGACTATTCAATTGTCCAGGTGTCATAGAGGGCTGTTGTGGTCTCCATACTGCACAATGTGACATATGACTTTCTTTATTCAATGATATGATTTGATGACAGTCAGGATAAGTATGATTTGAACCATGCCAATGCAATTCAACTAATGCCAACATAATTTTCTAGTCAATTCAAAAGAATGTTGTGGTCGATAGTGTCGAAAGTAGAGCTAAGATTCAGTAGCACTAATAGAGAGATGCAACCATGATCGGATGATAAGAGCAGGTCAATTGTAACTCTGATGAGAGCAGTCTCTGTACAATGATACAGTCTAAATTCTGACTGGAAATCCTCACAGTTACCATTTCTCTCTAAGAAGGAGCATAGCTGAGAGGATACTGCCTTTTCTTGTATTTTTGACAGAAAAGGGAGATTTGAGATCGGTCTGTAATTAACTAATTCTCCAGGATCAAGTTGTGTTTTTTTAATGAGGCCTAATAACAGTCAGTTTGTAGGTGTTTAGGACATATCCTAATGACAGTGCGGAATTAGTGATATTCAGAAGAGGATCTATGACTTTTGGAAGAACCTCTTTTAGTATCTTAGATGGTATAGGATCTAACATACATGTTGTTGGTTTAGGTGATTTTACAAGTTTATACACTTCTTCCTGTCCTATAGCAGAGAATGAGTGGAATTGTAGGTGATTTTACAAGTTTATACACTTCTTCCTGTCCTATAGCAGAGAGTGAGTGGAATTGTTCCTCAGGGTGTACTGTCTGATGAAATACTGTAGCTGACAGCTGCATGGTTATTATTTTATCTCTAATAGTATATTGGAAGTTCATAAAGTCATTACTGCTATGCTGTTGGGAAATGTCTGCACCTAAATTATTGTTAATTTAGCCGCTGTATTGAATAAATAAATTGGGTTTGTGTTTGTTTTCTTCTAAAAGAGACGAAAAGTAAGCAGATCTAGCAGTTTTAAGGCATTTTCTGATGTAGAGAACTTCCCGTGCCAATACAAAATACCTCTAGTTTTGTTTTCTTCCAGCTGCGCTCCATCTTTCGGGCTGCTCTCTTTAGGGTGCGAGTGTGCTCGTTAAACCATGGTGTGACTGTTTTCCTTAATCTTCTTTAAGGGTAAAGGAGCGACCGTGTCTAAAGTGCTAGAAAAGTCAATAGTTTCTGTTACCATTAAGTCAATAGTTTGTTACACCATTAAGTTTTTCTGAGCTATTGGATATACTGAGGAACTGAGACAAATCTGGAAGATTATTTACAAAGCAGTCTTTTGTTGTAGAAGTGATGGTTCTACCATATTTGTAACAAGGAGTTGAATTTGCAGCTTTAGCTATATGGAGTATACACTAGACTAGATAATGATCTGAGATAGTATTATGTGATTGTATTAAATCTAATGTATGATTATGACAATGAGTAGGTCCTGACATGTGTTGTCTAACCCCAAAAGAGTTTAGAATGTCTACAAATGCTGATCCCAATGCATTTTTTTTCACAGTCAAATGTTTGAATTGCAAAGCAGTCTCGGATACTTTTGACCCATACCTGGATATTTCACTGGAGATAAAGGTGACTGAAAGGTTTCTTGACAAATTTATCTTACAGTTAAAGCAAGTCATTTTTAGCGAGGTTACAATAGTGATTTTTTTAATGTTTATTTGCAGACGGCTCAGAATCTCAGTAAGGCATTTGAGCAATTTGTTAAGCCTGAGCAACTTGATGGGGACAATGCTTATAAATGCTCCAAGTAAGTTTTCTGTACATATTAACACCACATCATTATATTACCCAAATAAAATTTTTGCTTGTACAGTTACCATGCATTTGAATTCATGCATTGCCCACTCTTGACAAGGGCCTTCTTTTAGTTGTATCCTATTTTATGACTTTTGTTTTTTTCCATAATGGAATAGTGCATTTAGAGACTAAATAATTTGTTTACGTGGAATGTTTTTATTTTTATATTTTCACTTTCACTCAAGCTTATAGTAACCGGGTTCCTACGGGGTTTGGAAAAGTATGGGGAAAAAAGCGAAGTATGGAAAAATATTAGCATTTTGCCCCTATTTAGTTTTTTATAATAGAAATTTAAGAATTAAATGAAAATAAGTTTATCATACAAGAAGTGGCAGCTGTTTAGTGATTGTCAAACACGACTGGTGCGCTTGGTGCAAGGTGCACTTTTTCATTTTGCATTTTGGGTTTCTTCTCAAGAATATCCTTAGCACCATATTACATAGCCTCAAAGACCTTTGAAAAAGTAAAAAATATACAGACTTTTATGTGCGCACGAGAAACCATTACACCAGTTTTTTGGCCGCCACAGAATATGCGTTAAAGAGACCTAAAGCCTTGAAATATGACATACTGCCCTAAGCCACATTTTGAACACTTTTTATTTTTTTTTATCGACCCTTGAACTTGGTAAATAGGTCAATGCACACAGCCATATTATGCCATCAGTCCATTTCGTGTCATGTTTTTTCTGCCGTCGCAGAGGCTAAATTGGACATTAGGCCTTGATATTAGCGGTACTACTATATGGAAAGCCAAATTTTGAGCAAGTAGATCTCTATTAATTCATGTTCATCCATGCTTTTGCTTTATTTATAGCAAGATGGCAGTGATGCACAAAGGAAATGGGTTATATAAAACTAGAAATTGTGTAAGCATGCAAAAAAATTCCCATGCACATGTGAATAGTTTCTCGAGGGCACAAAAAAGTGTCTTTTTTGTAAGGTCTCTGTATGTTTACTTGTAGTTTCTATCACTTCAAGAATATCCATGAAAAAATAAAAATATTTATAGATGACTGTAATATATACCAAATATAAAGCTGAAAATTGTTCTGTATAAACCATTTATGTTAAATATGGGCCAGAAATCTAGATCCCGACCGATACGGGTTTTTTGGGGGCCGATATCGATATTCGGCTGATATTCTTTGTGTAGGCTATATAACAGTACAGTATAGTCAAAAGTTTGGACAACCATTCATGTGTCCAAACTTTTGACTGGTATTGTATATAAAATACAGTATATACATAAACAGAATATATATGCATAAACACATTTTTTGCAAAAACTCAAATGTGGTGATCCAAAAACTGTGCTGTCCCTGGTGACAAACATAGGCCTACAGTGGAGGCAGGGTATTTAACAATAAACTTTAGTATTCAAAATGAGTCTGACATCAGTGCACTTAACAGTAAACTTCACTTATTATAAATAACTTAAACTTAAATTAAGAAAATAACAAGGTAACTGTGTAGGGCAAGCAAGCTACTGCCAAACCAACAGGGGCAGGTTTATGCAGGAAGCACAGCTTTTACAAATGTAAACATCTAAAATGAATAAATAATAAAAAAAAAATTTCACAAACTCTGTGTTGTGTATTTTCTGGTAATCAAATGAACATGCAGAACATGAGGATTCATATTTAAAATAGTTTTTTGCAGTTTAATATTCACAGACACTAGTCTATATCACGATTTGATTTAATTGTACTGACCTGTTTTTTAGTTATTCATCAGAAATATGACAGATTCTGTGAAATTCCGCGTTATACAGTAAATTCCGTTTTTTATGACTGGATTCCGCGATTCCATCCATGTTTTCTGCATCGCGGAAATTATTGGGCCCTACTAATGTAGCAAACGAATTTGATAAGCTCATTGTGAGAGTAAAAAACGAGGACGTTGTTTATTTACTTAGCATTGAGTCTCTCCAACTAGATGACAACGTAGCGTTAAATCACCATTCAACAGAATCAAGCCACCACCGCACTGCAGTCTGTTGGACTGCAGAAAGATACTAACTTTCAATCTGATACGTTACTGACTGTAGCCTACTGACAAACTATGCTGACACACCATGTATACACTGGACACGACAAAGTGACCATGAAAAAATTTGTACTTTGTGCAGGACGTATAAATAGAACGACGAATGAGGCGTCAATTACTGGTGGGATTTGTCATGTCGAGCCGCATACCAGTGTAGCGACAGCCTCACTTTTATAAGGGTTCTATGTATTTGGTCACACAAAAACGGCGACACTGGTCGGTGTAGACACCCAGTTAGGAAATGTGATGTGACCGACGTGATAAGCATGAGTTCGGGGCCGTGTGGCCGGTATAAACACAAGCATTGACTGAGTGGTAGGCCTGGCACGATAACACCTTTTTGTTGTGCGATATATTGCACCAGAAATAATTGCGATAAGCGATTTTATTGTCATTTTAAAGACCATTTTATGCCACTGAATACATAATCATAATGTAACAGCATAATAAATGCAAGAAGGCCTACACACTTCCAAATGACAACAAACTTAATTTTTAAGAATATTTAGATCATGGAAATTAAGTATCAAAATATTAGATACCTTAAAAAACTAGATACCTTAAATAGTAAATAAACATTTTCAAACAAAAAGTGCAAAGTAACAAGTAGAAAAAAAGAAAAATGCACATAGAAAGAAGAAGATTTTTCCATCAACAGATTTGTCCCTGACCTTCTTTTCTCTGTAAATTAAGGGTGCAAACATTGCTGGAAAACACAATCACTACTTAGCAGTCAGATGTCCATCAGATCCCTAAACAAGACCATATCTGCAGATGAAACTTTGTTTGTAGAAGCATTTTTTTAAATTTGAATTTTGAAATGTAAAATGTGTAGGAACCCTGTAGTAATCTTTCTTTTGTCTTGGCAGATGTAAGAAAATGGTTACCGCATCAAAGAGATTCACCATTCATCGCAGTTCTAATGTTCTCACCATCTCGCTGAAGCGGTTTACCAACTTTAATGGAGGAAAAATTACAAAGGTACACTGCATAAAAGTCATAACTGTAAATGTATTAAATGCCATCAGTTAATGCTTTAATTTGGCAACCTTAAATATGATCATTCTTAATACTTCACAGGATGTGAGATACACAGAGTATCTAGATTTGCGCTCATTCATGTCTCAGTCTCATGGGGAGCCACAAATCTATGCTCTATATGCTGTGCTAGTTCATTCTGGCTTCAGTTGCCATGCTGGACACTATTACTGCTACATTAAGGTAAGTCATTAAGTACAGACCTGCATCCTCTTTTATTATGTGCTTACAACATAACATATGTATAAGTAATACAATCCTCTATTTCAGGCTAGCAACGGGCAGTGGTATCAGATGAATGACTCCTCGGTATCTCTCAGCGATTTGAGAACAGTGCTTAATCAGCAGGCTTACTTGCTGTTCTACATCAGGTAAAGGTCTTAATTCACTTCCCATGACTTAAATGGATAATTGTGTTTCTGGGGCTAAGGCTGAGTCTCATCAGTAAAACGCTTATTTTAATTCAGGTCACCTGATGCGAAAAATGGAAGTGATTTTAGCCAGATGAATCATACTCCAGGCCAGTCGTCTCCTCGACCATCCATTCCAATCAAGATGAATGGGCCTCAGTACACCTCCACATCTTTCATTGGCCCTCAGCTGCCACCTCATATGCTGAAGGTACTGCAATACAATAACACAATCAAAAAAATTACAATGATTTGGCAAATTAGCCCTAAAGGTAAGCTAGGTTTGCTTTTCTTCACCTGGTCACTCTGTGTACTTTGTAGAACTCGTCATACATAAATGGGAATGGTTCTTCAAAGGAATACCATGGTGGTTCCAAACCCAACAGAAGTTTCTGTGGTGTGACCAAATTAGGCTCTGGCCTATCTCATACATCCTCTTCTGCATCCGCATGCTCTTCTACTTCACTTGTTCAGCCCATGGGTATTCCTGACTCATCCAAGAGGCCGAAGTTGACTTTTCTCATTGGTCAGGGCAAGCCTATGAAACCTACTCAGACCCAGTCAAGCCCTAACTGCTCTTTATCTTCAGCCTCTCACCCTCAGCCCACATCTTCCAGCACCTCAGTGTCTACCTCAGGCTTCCCGCAGGTCAATGGAACTCACACTGGAGCTTCTTTCTTGGTTCCTTATGGTCAGGAGTCATCTGAGGAATCCGACCAAGAGGCTGGAGCCTTGGAGAATCGATCAGTTAAGCCTTATCTTGCTCCCAAGATAACCAATGGGAATGGGATAAAGGATGACACCCAGTCCCACAATTCCAGTTCACTGCCTCAGCTTACCCCGAAGACAAATGGATCTAATGGCTTTTCAGAATTACATGTGCATGAAAATGGATCAGGACCTGCTCACAAATCCCAGAATGGCCTTCCCAAAGCCAATGGTTTTAATCATGCTGATAAGGTAAAAAAAATCTAATTTTAATTTGTGGCCTGTATATTACTTATAAAGACTGTTATATTTATATTATATATTTAGATATTATTATATATTATTAAGAACACCACACACACAAAAAACACACACATTAGGATGGGAAGATCCCCCGATTTGTCTCGGCTTGATCGGTTTAAACAGTGGGTATCGGCTACAAGTCTGCATTTGTATCGCGATGCATTGTTTCTAACATATTTGCATTGGTAAAAACCGATTTATTTATATATAATTACTAGTGGATGCGTTATACTTTTATTATTTAGAAAGTGACTAATAATCTGTGATCTATGTATTTGTTTTTCAAACGCATTCTCTCATCACCGCTGCTGCGTGAATATGACGAATCACAACACCACAGAAACCGAGGAAAAAAACTGGGATTAAAGTCCAAAACATGACTTGAAATAACCTAACAAATCAATCGGGGCTAAAGCAGTTCCATAAACGACAAATTAAGTTCACACAATCTCACTAATTTGTGCACGCTTATTATTCTTAAGCAGCCCTTAATGTCGATCATGGATCATATCGATCCACCATTGCAAACAGCAAATATTTGTACTGTTTAATGCATTTGAGACATTGTGTTTTCCTCAGTGCATAACTGACATGTCACGGGTATATTTTTCATCTGTAAATGTTAGAAAGTCATGCAAATATGTCCATTTTGCTGTCAGGAGTGGGCGATGCTGACGCGAGTGAACGAGCGCTGCTGCATGCATGCACGCTAAACAGACGGTGCGCAATCGAATAGGAGCGCAATAATTCTGAGTAAAATATACATTTTGCTAAAATATTTGTTGTCGGACATTAAATGTGCCTTTTGTAGAATTTTAAACCTACATAAGTGTATTTTTATGGTAGCAGTAACTGTAAAGGGACTATTGAAATGGGTAAATCAAATGTAAGCTAGTTCAGTACTAATTATTAAGCTCAAATGAGTTAATGTGTGTTTCTTATAGTAGTTAAAATGTAGTCATTTTCTTTATTGTTTATTTTCATTTTTAATTCAGTGATTTTAACTTTTAATTTAGTTATTTTAATGCTTTAAAGAGCAATTTTAGATTGTTATGCTCTGATGTTCTGCTATCTGTTCTGCAAAGGTACAGCTGTAATACAACCAGAGACAAGCCTTTCTGCTTGGCTAGAAAACTGTAAAAAAAAAAAAAAAATTCCAGTAAATGCGTTCCTATTGGTCCGTGTTAGAGGAGCTCAGCTTAGCCTGACAGTTAACCTGCCCTTTACCACCAACGACGTTTACCCGCTTACCCCAGCATAACCCAGATACCCTGCCACACCACAGTGACTGAAGTTGATCTATGTTAAATTTGCTTTATGGAACCGAATCATTTGACAATGAGTCAGACTAACTGAAATAAGCCTGGCTTATTTGGTTAACTTGGTTTTATGAAACAGGCCTTGAGGCATTAAAAGTGATCATATTTTCTCCATTGCATCATATTGCATCGAATCGAAATCGGATCACACAGCATCGTAATAGGGGTGAATTGTATCGGATCGCATCGGTAGCTGCTTCATATGTATATTTAATGTATCGTATCGTTGGCTATGCATGGAGATGCGTATCGTATCGGCTCATGTCATGAGATGCACTCCCTATATATATATATATATATATCATATATATATATAGATACTATTACTATATATAAATAAATAAATAAAAAATTTTGCTAAAGTGTTTTGTTCTTTTTTTTAGGTTGTGGGTGCACCACATTCTTCATCACAGATTGCTAATTCGTCTAATAGTTCAGACTTGCAATTCAGCTTAAAGTCTGGATACAGTGACTCGAGGTGGGACGCTTAAACACAATGTTTTTTTTTTTGTCGTTTGATCTCTTAATGAATATCCATTTTTCGTAATGTACACGGTTGTGATGCTTAAATTTACTTGTAGCAAGTGTTATTTTAGAAATATTTACTATTATAGTATTTATTAATACTTTGAATTAGCTTTTATTTTTGTTATCAGTTCTCATTTTAACTGTAGGTTTTTTTTTTTTTATGTTTCTGTTTAGTTCTTCAGTTTTAGTAATTTTAGTACTTCAATTTAAACTGTTTTGTCTGGTAGTTGCCAAGGCAGCATTTCTAATTTAAAGTTTTTCATCTTAAATTTGGTGTTTTTTTTTCATTAATTAATTAATTCATCCATTCAACAGCTCCAAACCAACAAGTACTGATGGCCAGCCATGTTTCTCACCTTCAAGAAAAAGGATAAACCCCTCTTCAGACTCTTCATCTCAGTCTGCTTCACAGGTACAGTCTGCGTCTTCATCTAATGCCTCATTGGTCTCAAAGACTACGGACACTGACCTTCATGCCTCGATTCAGAGCCATGACACCCATACAGTGGCTGGCATGTCAGATTTTCAGGGCAACAACAGTCATGTTGGTGATGGTCACATAAGTCCACGCAGATTAAAGGAGGAGTTCAGGTGCAGTGAAGGAGAAAGCAAAGAGTCAAAGCCGTCACACTTAGACAAGTTTGGCTCTGGAGATGGACGGAGTGAGGACCGGAATAGGGTTTTAGAGCGGCCAGACTTTACTTCAACTGTGAAAGACAGGGACCGATACAAGCACTATAGGGAATACAACGAAAGAAGCCAGAGTGGTCATAGCTATCGAGAGAGTCGTCCCTTTAGAGAGCGTTCCACCAGTAGAGACTGGCATCACAGAGATCGTGAATGGGAGAGACACTGGGACAGATTCTCACACCACCGTCGAGAGCACCACCATTCCCAAAGAAGACCCAGAGAGGAACATGACCGGAGTAGGGATAGGAGATTTGTGAGTGATGCTTATCGTCCTTCTGGACACCATAACCGGGATGGATATTCCAGTCACAGCCATCGTGGGGTGGATGGTGGCTGTGGAAGGACGTCCCATACAGTGAACGGTTCTAAAGTGAGACCCTCATCTCCACATTCTATCAGCCCACTGCCTGGACATTACAAACGGAAACGCAGTCCATCGGCTGATGCAAGACAAAGCTCTAATGAGTGCCGAGTGAAGAAATCCAAAAAGAAAAAAAGAAGCAAAGAAAAGCACAGGTGAGTCTTTTTTTTTTTTTAGCATTCTTTGCCTACTGCTTCTTGTGCTCTGGATTTAAAGATTTATTCAAACATGTATCAAATGCAATAATAATAATTAATAATAATAATAATAAAATATGAAAAGCATAAACGAAATTCTTGCAAAGAAAATCTTAAAGGGTTAGTACACCCAAAAATACAAATTAGGCTGCGTTTTACTCACCCCAAGGCACCCTAGGTGTATATAACTTTCTTCTGTCATACGAATCCAATCAGAGTTATATAAAAAATTGCCTTTGATCTTTCAAGCTGTTAATGCCAATCAGCGTGGGGTCTGCATGCACAGTCCAAAAGAAAGAGAGTTAAATAAAAGAGCGCCCATCCATAAAGAAACGGAAAAGTATCTCCACGGCTCGGGGGGGGAGACAAGGCCTGCCTGTGCGAATCGAGCATTTGTGTAAGAAAAATCTCAATATTCAAAACGTAGAAAATTCACTTTAATTGTTTTTTTTTTTTTAGCTTGCGCACAGTCCTACACAGAAGCTAGCTACAGGAGATAAGATGAGGTTGCTTTGCGCAAATGAAGCGATGCTCAGAAGTGACGAATGCGGAAACGCAGCGGAGAGATCAAAACAAAAAAACGGTCACTTATTAGAAGTACAAAAACAAGGATTTGTAAAGAAGAATGTCGGAGGATTTCGATAATTAATAAATAGCCAAGAAGGAGGACGGTTCCTGTGTTACAACAAGTAAGGAACTTTGCTTCCTTTGCTCCTGTTAACAAACTGTGGTTTTCACGAGACTCACCGGCGCATGCACAACGCCGACCTCATACGTCATCCGCCTGGAGTTGCTTCCATGTACAACTGTTGGCGCAAGCTACATTAAAGTGATTTGGGTGAACTAACCCTTTAAGTGGTGTTATAATTTCTTATTTATTTATTCTGCCAATTATTCTTATTATTTTTATTAAAATATTAAAACAACTTCACTGCATTTTAATATTTGAAAAACATTTAAAGCTTTGACAATTTGATTTGTCATTGACCATTTAATATTTGAATGGGTGAGAATTTAAAACCATTGAAAATCATTGTGACTTTCCACTTATAGGCACTCAGAGAAGGACCCATCTGAGGATAGCAGCTCCAAGAGACATAAGAAGAAGAAGAAAAAGAAGAGGAGAGAGGATGAGGAAAGGCCTCACACTAGGAGAGATGTCACTCCGAGGCGGGAAGAGCATGATTCTAGAGCTAGGAATGGTGCAGAGAGAGGAAGTCAGCACCACATCTCTGAGTCTCTTCACAATGTCCACCGAGACCATATGGAGGACCAGCAACAGCTCAATGGACACAAAGGTGCTTAATTTTTAATAGCTTACGCCGCAACAGCTAAAGTCTGTCTACACTGGACGCAATGCGACCGCTGCAAATCATTTGAATTTTGTGGCAGTACATCATAAATAGAATGAGGCAACAGTTTACGGTTGGGGATTTGTCGTGCCGCATCCAGTGTAGACAGCATCACTAATTTATATGGCTTATATATAGTCTTTGTTGTGTGTTGTGTAGACACTGTGTTAGATTTGTTTAATACTTTTATGTATTTTTTTTTATTTTTTTTGTATGTATAATTATAAATTCTTATTTTGTCTGATGTCTTTTTGAACAGCACAAAGTGGAAGCAATGCATGTTTCAGGCAGTAGCATACTTTTGTTTTGCACATTTGAACTCGTCTAGGTCACTTTTCACACTTAAATCAAATGGGGAAAAAGAAAACAAGCATATTTTTAACATTAAAATTTGCATTGTGTGGATATTTTCATGGCAGCTAAGCACATTTCCCCCAAAATGATCATTTCCATAACTTTTTTCCAATAAGCACTGCCAAATGCAATTTAAATATGTATACATATGAAGTAATATGCAAACATTTACAGTTTGCATTATTTTTCAGTAATGATAATTGGGCGTTGAGGTGCTTTTTGATTGAAATATTGACATTTAAATTAATATTACAAATAACCCATGCTGTCTCTTTCCATTGTGTGACAGAAAAAAATATTTGTGTTTCATATACAAGATATAAACCGGGCCTTTTGAGTGATATGGTTTATCTTTGTGACTTTTGACATTGCATGGGTCAAAGCTTAGTAGTCTCTTTCAGATAGCAGTGCTAACACTGAAATGTTCCTGTAAGCTGATGTTATGTTCTGATACATAACTGGTTTGCCAGTAATTGACAACAAATTTACAATCTGGATTCTACTCAAATCCTCCCCAGGCTTGCTTGCATCCACAATCATACATTTGATCCTGGCACAGTATTATACATTCACACGTAAATGCCATTTGGGGAAAAAATTAACTAATGTATTTTGTGTAAATGTTTTTTTTTTTTCTCCAGCTAATGGCCTGAGCTGTTACAGTGGAAATGAACTTGATCTTTGTCATACTGAGATGGAGCAAGACATGAAATACAAATATTTTGACCACTCTACCACTGTCAACAGCACAAAGACACTCTCAAATGGAAATGGAGATGTGGACGGTGTCTGTCACAGGACCCTTTCAGATGTTGAAGTGAGTAGACTCTCTACATTTTATAACTCAACCACAAAAATACAGGATTCTAAGCTAAAGTAGCCACATTTTTCAGAAAAACTTTGTTTACAAATGTTGAAGTTTAAATATTTGTAAAATATTAAATGTAATTAAAAATCAAATGCATTCATTTTGTAAGCTTTTTTAAAAAAATTTTATGGTTGTTGTAGTTGCACAACTCTCTCTGACTGATCTCTGGTTTTCACAGAAAATCACTCATCCTCACTAAAGGGAAACTGATTTCTTGATCACACCTAAGGTAAGAAATTTAGTTTAGTAGTTTTTATTTACTTATTTTTTAAACAAAATAAGCTCAGCTCTGATTGTCTAGTTCCCTCTCTCCTTATATAAAGACTCTGAAAACCACCCATGCAAGCATGTGAAAGACCAAATCTACAGCTACAGTTCCTGACATGGTGCTTAACATTTAGAACATACTGTATTTTTACCACGAGATGAATTTTAAAGTTGCTTTATTTTGTCTTTTGTTTTTCTTTATTTTTAAGGTTATGGATTTTTTAGTACACTGTACATAAATGAACTTTGATCATGAAAAAAATATATATATAAAGTTAATATATGCGATAAAAAAAAAGCCTGGAGCTTAACATCAGAATTGCTGCTCAGACATACAGACTCAGGATTTTCTCACTTGTGAAGATGAGACAAGCGCTCCCTTTAAGGAATCAAACCTGGGAAAGACGAGAACATTTATATGCTGCATCGGCAGAGAAAGACTGCTCGTCTCTTGGCTTCAAGTTATGATGTCACCATTTTCACATATCGGTTGAGAGAAATGTCTCAAAGGAGCAGCCTTTGATAATGCTACACGTGCACTTACGTCACAGTTAACCTGGACACACTTGAGGACATAAGATGTTTGCTTTGCTGTCTCTTGTACCTCTCTTTTTTTTTAGCATCTCACTGTATCAGACCTTTCTAGAATGCAAGTTCATTGCATCTTTTTTGTTTTTAATTCTCTCTGTTTATTTTTCTTGAATCCGCTTTGATTTTAGTCAAGATAATACTGTGAATTTAAGTTGAACTGTACTATCAGTTGTTTGTTTTTGGTCCTGTATCAGGAGGTTCAGTAGAGACACTTTCAGTAAAGCCACTCGTAATGTAGACCATGTTCTCTGAACATTTCTCAACTTTTTTGTTCTTCAGCAAATGAAAGAGACATGAAAATGGTTATATTCAACTTCATTTTACTGTAGCATGTCAAAGTAAATGTATACAGTGTACAATATGTTGAGTGAGAGGAAACGGCCTTAATGTCTGAAATTGTAATATTTTCTCTCACTATGTTTACAGTGTTTTGTTGGAGTGAATGAACATGTATGTGATGATGGGAAGTGTTTGGTTTTGTAAAGGGTGGGGGTTCCTTTTTACATATAAAGAATGACTTGTGAGATAACTGTTTTGTGAAAAATATCTTAATTGATGTCAAGGTGTGAGATTTTTAAAGCTATATCTAGGCCTGTCACGGTAACAACTTTTTGTTGTGCGATCTATTGCCCCAGAAATAATTGCGATAAGCGATATTGTCATTTTAAGACCATTTTATGCCACTGAGTATATAATCAGAATGTAACCAGCTATATATAGATGCACAAGAAGGCCTACACTCACACTACAACAAACTTTTATTTTTAAGAATATTTAGATCATGGAAATTAAGTATCAAAATATTAGATACTTGAAAAAATTAGTAAATATTTTCTAACAAAAAGTGCAAGGTAACAAGAACAAAAAAACACAAATGCACAAATAACTTTTTTTGAAAGATTTTTCCCTGACCTTCTTTTCTCTGTAAATTAAGGGTGCAAACATTGCTGGAAAACACAGTCATTACTTGGCAGTCAGATGTCCGTCAGATCCCTAAACAAGACCATATCTGCAGATGAATTTTTATATTTTTTTTGTAGAAGCTTTTTTTACACAGGAACACAAACATCGCTTAAGACAGATTTAAATGTAATTTTCTTCAGCAAATCAGGCTGTAATGGTCATTTATGTGTCTCGATACCCAAGAGCAGTTAGGCTTGTGGACAAAACATACTGAAAGCGGCTTAATATAAAACTGCACAAATCATATTAATTGCAAGATTAGAGTGCATAGTGCTTGCAACGCAAAAACATGCAAATGTTTAATCTTTTCGCTACTAATGCAAGACGGCTCCCTAAATACACGAGGAGGGGAAAAAACTCGTTTTTCTGCAGAGCCCTCCGCCAATATTGGGATGCTTTATTAATATATATATGCAAAATGGTCCGTTTAGTGATTGAGATTCTGTATGGAGGAATGATGGCATCCCTTGCCATGTGTTCAAGAAGACAACACTGCTATCTTTACAAAAAGAGGTTCAACAAATTATTAAAGGAAGGAGTGCCAATAATTGTAGCACAAATATATATTTTTAAAATATAGTTTTTAAGTTATTTTCATTTATTTACTTGTGATTTTTGTGACCATTTTAAATAAAAAAACAGGATAAACCGTGAAGACATTTTTCACAGTCCGTTGGGCTCATATTTGCTAACTGTACTAGTGTATCAGTGGAGGACACTGAATATTGCTTGCAAAAGAAAAAAAATGAAACCCCGTAATTACAGCATCAACCATTTACCCTGACCCCCCGGTGTACACCGCTTCATCTTTCCAAGTATATAGCACTGTAGCCTGCAGACCTCAAAGTGGGAGGAGCTTATGCCGCAAGAGGCAGTGACCTTCAATTTAGTGAAGTATAGTTGAGGGTGGAGTTAGATATGGACTTCTATACGACCCATCTGTAGCTGCATCGATACCTGTTAGAGTGAGATGCAGGACAGTAGAATACAGGAAGCAAGCTCAAGAATTGGAGAAATAGCTGCTATGTGTCCTTTCTCTTAAGGAAGTCAAATCTTTACAGAATCTCAACATTAAAATGTTTTATTAGGTCAGTTGCTGAGGTCATGAGTTCAGGGCCAATGGCTTGATTGACAGGACTGACAAACCTGTTTATGTTTCATCGGAGATATCTGAATTCCTATTTACTGACACATAACAGAGTTCTGACATACAGTCTTAAGAGCATGCTGCATATTTACCATAAAAATGTTAAGCAGAATACATGACAATATTTTAGTTATTATATTAACTATTATAATAATATAATACTACACTTTATTTAAAAAAAACTAAAATAAAGGTATCAATTTAAGCCGTAAATACAGAGGTTTGGTTGCATATCACGATGGTTATATCTGTTTTAAAAGGTAAACTTAGAAAAGGGGGCCTCATTGTAGAATTTATGTGTCATAACTCATAAATCGTATTCTCTGTATTTCACTGTGATTAGTATTGCTGCCCTACATGGAACTGGACAGTGAAGACAGTGGACAGTGGTTAATTTCATTTAAATCATATAGATTATTTAACCTTTTAGCAGTGTATCTATGAGTATTTCCTTTATACTCTGCAATAAACTATGAGAAATAATGAGTTTCATGTTTACAGAGCCATACAGCCTTCACATAAAAGCTCTCAGCTGAAAAGCTGTAAATACATCGTTCTAGATCTATGGAGTTTCCAAAAAAGTTCAAATAATAAAAATAATTATGGCTTTGTGATGTTATTTGTGTGTGTGGTATGTGTGTTATTTACAAACATAGTAAAAACTACAAAACATAAGTTCACATAACATTGGCAGTATTACATAAATAAAATACATGAACTTATATTAGTAACAATTTAAATCAAAAGGAGAATCAAATGGGTGTAGAGTTTGCATTATTCTTAAAAAGACATTAAATAATATTATCATAGTAAGAGAACTTCAGAAATAGATTTTTACAGTATTTTATAATACTATTAAGGACCTTAAAAACAAATATAAAATGAAAAATCTTTCTGGTTATTTTCTCTTCCAAGTAATGCAACCAGTCCTGCTGATTTGGATGACTATGATATGACACAAATGAAAATAAAATCATTTAAAACTACCGATGCACAATTAATAATATTTGAAATTAAACAATAGCACTGAAAATTACACTCCTCATGACTCCCTGCCATATGGATCTATTTTCTGTATTCATAGACAACATCTGAAATTTCTGAAAAAAACGGTGAGTGGAATTGACATTAACAGTAGTTTGGTATACTTAACATACATTTCATCAACATCTAATATCATTACAAGAGCTTAAATTTAGACTTTTGCCTTGTGAACATCTCCATATAACTATACCTGGAAATTTGCAATAGCAAACAGTTCCTGTTGTAGGCAGCAGGGGGCTCTATATTAGACCCTCACATGAAATTAGGCAAATATCGTAGCACAGTTGAATCAGTCATCACTCTTTAAGCAAAGTTCTTTTTGACAAACATTCAGCACATAATTGCATCATTACCATCACTGTCTTCCCCTTACAATCCATTCAAAGATAAATATTTAGCACATTATCCCTTAGATTACCTCAGGACCTATACAGACACCATCATTTTTAAAATCGTGTCCTTCTTTATGTTCAGAGAGCTTGTGTCTCTGTCTGTCTGTCACCTCCTGCAACATGCAGGATCCCATGTGAAGGTTTCCACTTGAAGAGTGATTATTAAACCCAAACTGAAGGTCCATGGCTCACTTTTTAGCGGCCACTCGCCGTTTCCTAGTAGCCAGCATGTCATAGAAAGGATCCCTGCTAATGCTTGCCCTGTAGGAAAGCAACAATAAAACAGAATTGTACAATCAAAGCATAGAAATATACATCCATATAAAACAATAACAGTATTTTCTGGAAGCAGTCAACCTGATTATAAAAAGATACAGGGTTATTTTATTTAGGGTTTGGGTGGCACAGAGTTCCTGGCAGTCCCACAGGACATGCTGAGGCAGATTTTGATGTAAAACACCAAGCTAAACTGACCACAGAGCAGTTCCACAATTCCAGCTGAGTCAGAGGACATGTGTTAACTAGACACTTAGACAGACGCCTACAGTGCCACAGATTTTCAACTATTGTACACAAATGGCCTTCAGAGACCTACATAAGACCCAAACATACGTTTTCCATTTCTTTTAAAACCAGTCTGTTTTAGGCAGGGGAAAAAAAGCCAGAGTCATGGTCAACAGCAAGAGACGTAGTGGTCTTTGGCTTCCCCTTCTCCAGTGATAAATGCTGATTTATCCTCAGGAACATCCACTTAACCTTCAGAGGACGTGGGTCACTCAGAATCCATTACAGCCCTACAGTGTGAGGTTTGTACAGTATATGTACCACACTGTGAAAAATCTATTTCCTAGGCTGATATTTTGTCTTGTTTTTCAGTAAAAACATCCTTAAAACAAAATAAATGTAACTGATATTAAGACTTTTTTTTTTTTGATGAAAAAATTCATTAATATTTATTTATTTGATTAAATCTGACAAAATTGTAAGAAAAAATATACTATTAATATTATAAATAAATGAAAGATTATTTTCTGCAAATTTCTATTTGAATGCAAATTAAAAATGGATTAGTTAGTTTTACTGAAAAACAAGACAACATTTTTTTTTTTCAGTGCACAGCCAAGGTCTAAGACACTGGAAACACTCTCTTCGTCTTATCAGCACAATGGCGATGTTCCATGATAAGAGAAGCCAGTGTTCCTTTCTGAGCATCTGTGGGTGTGTGTATATGACCTACAACCAGCACATATCGGTTATCTGAGAAGAGAATAATGAGGGCTGACACGGTGAAGCCTTACTTGATGGATTTGATCCACTCTTCTTTCTCCTCTGGCGTGGGTGCGGATATTCTGTACACCACGTGATTCCCCTCCACCACCTTCCCATCAGCCTCTGTCTTGCATGCCTTAATTACCTGCCCCTTATGACTGGGGTTGTAGAGCTCAAAGCAATTCTGAAAGGTCGAAGCATGAAATGGATATAATATAAAAAAGAAAAAGAAAATAATATAATTTAACTGAGAGCTTGAAGTAGAAACATACTGATTTTCTTGGTTCTTCCACCTCTCTTATACTAAGATTCTCCAGTGGAATGATCCCCCGAGGCTCTTTGTCCTGTGAACATATGAGTAATAGACCATGTTTATTTGTTATTAAAGCAACTAGTCTTACTTAATCTGCAATATGTTTCCCTAAATGTGATGTGGATGGTGGGGACTTATGGAAATGCATGATAAAAAAGTGAGGGAACTAACTATGTGCACATTAAGCAACTTCTGTCTGTCTCTTGATCTAAATCTGGCACACAACCTTGGAAAAAGTGCATTATTTCCTTCCACTTTGCTGATGAGATGACAGTGGGGAGGTTGGTGCTTTGGGTTTTAGTCCATGTGTGTTCACTTTGAGGTTGTGTACTCATAAACACTGACACAATTCATTTTAGCATGTGTACACATTTAACATGTACTTACTGATGACACGTCCTGCACTACAAAGATTTTTGTCCAATCAAATGCGCCAAAATGGCAATTTCCCTCCCCTAATACCAGCTGAAACTGACTAACAAATAGCAAATTGTTGCTGTAACTAGTCTTTTGGCTAAAAGCTTCAGAAATACATCAAAACAGGAAAGAAAGCATTTGTCAAGTTTCTTCAGATCTTGTTTTGTCTTTATTGTAAATGTGAAGCTTGTGAGGAGTGCTGGTATCTGCTTAGACACTGAACAAACTATTTCTTAGCTGTTCACTTACTCTTTTTCTCCCTCACTTCCTCTTCTATCTGACCTCCTTTCACCCATATCTTAACTATCTGAATCATCAATACATTTTATAGATAAATCCTAAATCTATTTATTGCTCAAACAGGACATATCGAGCAGTTCTACTTACTGTTGTATATTTAAAGTAATACAGACAGTTATCTGTCAAAATGAACCACCTCCTCTTCCAGGTCTTCACTCTTCCCCCTGCAATTCAAATACAGATAATAAAAAAATATATATATACATTGGGAAAGTGATTAAACAGTGGCAGATCTTTTATACTGTAAATACATAACTGCATGACATGGAATTAGTGTAGACCCTATCTCTCACCAACTAACATTTGCCAAAATCCATTTGATGGATATTAAAGGATATTAAATGACTCATAAACATTTACTCACTGAAGTGCTATAAAAGCGTTAATGGTCTGCCAATAACAGCATTATCTATGTAATCCTAAAAATCTATGTAATCTTTAAAAGCTCTTTAATTACTTTGAATGATGTCACAGTAGCAAATCTGCTGGATGAGCCATAATGTAAAAAAGTTATTGAGTGAGATGTTGGATAATACCATATTAAATCCAATCTTTAAAGAAATCAGAGCAAATTCGTGGGTTTGAAACCATGAAATAACGATAGATAGATAGATAGATAGATAGATAGATAGACAGGCATACAAAGAGAAAGATATACAAACCTAGTTTTAGCAGCCATCCCTCTCTGTCTGGATTAAAGAATGTGTGAGTTAGATCGTTCCCATCGTCTTCAGGAATTTTGAAAGGCTCATTCTTAATGCTTTCATATAAATTCTGTGAAGGAAAAAACAACATGCAAATGCCTATTCTATCATTACATAACTTGGAGAGGAGTGTGCAGCTCTCTCCATCACAGTAGGACGCAGAGACTCACTCTGAGCAGTTCCTCAGGCAGATCTCCTCCCTCGTTGATGCCCCGATTCATGGATATGAACCTTTCCACCGAGGGCTTGTCTCTGACATTAGGGTTGTGCAGGCTGGTGTTGAGCATGATGACAGAGAATGAAAGAACATAGCATGTGTCTGTGGAGAGAAGAAACTTGGATCGGTCAGTCAGCTCTGCAGGTCCACAATGGCAAATTAAATGGAGAATGGATATAAAGATACTATATGAACAGTATACAACTCTCTTTTTTCTCATTTTAATTTTTTAGTAGTTGACTTCTAAATGATAAATTCTGAAAGCATAGAGTATTATGCAAGATATAGGCCAGTTTTTAATGTCTCTGCATCTTTATGCATGACTCTATGCTGATAGAAATATATTAATGCTTTGGACATTTGCAGACTCTGTTTATGAATAAATAATCATTCCCTTGCGCTTTGTTTTAGCACAGTGTCTTTAGTCCTTTTCTGGGGTGGTGCATTTTATAAATTTTTAACAGTGTGTTCCAACATCACTGCTATCATCCCTGCCGTTATAAAGCTCTGCCCTCAGAGGACCAGAATTTTTACAGATACTCAAAGTGTGCTGTAATTCAAGAGAGTCGGCCCAGCATGCAAACGATACAGTTTTAATGTTATATAGGATTTATTTTTGGGAATAAGGCTTTAAAGGGGTCATGAACGGCTTTTTATATTATTTTGTATTATTTTGTTCTGTTCTCTGAGGTCCACTTATAATGTTATCAAGATTTTGACATCAAAAAACATCATAATTGAGAAGTAATCAAGCTATTTTCTCTCCTGTTTTGACCCCCCTCATCAGAAAGCTCTGTTTGAATAGGTGTGGCGGATTGTAGAATCGGAAGTAAATGCCCACTGCTATGATTGGCTAACAGTTGTGTATGTTTGTCACAGCCTACATCCTTCATAGATGGATGCTGCTGATTTAGGTTAAAAACAGATAAATACTTAATACATATCAAACGATCTGTAAGACAAAGCAATTGTGACGTCATAATAAAAACAATTAATTACTGCCAGATCCAATATAGTCACACAGCATCTTTCTGAAAATTCTGCATTGAATTGTGCCTTGTTTGTAAACAAATTCGTGGCAAAATAAAGAGAACAAAGGACCAAGTTCTTACTGACGCGGTCTGGAACTTCATTATAAATAAAGTTCATCCACTCTGGAAGGTTTTTCCACAAATTGGCACTGTGCAGCATCTTCTTGTCTTTGGAGCCATCTTTATAGTTTGGTTTCTGTGTAGACCTGCATTTGGTTTTTCTCGTTATTTACACTACAAGCGTGAATCTGTGGGCGGGGCTAAACAGGTAGTGATGTAGAAGTAGGCGTTGATCTTCTTCTGCAGTGGCAGGGTTTAGCCACACTATTACATCATAAAGTGGCACATTCCACAACCTGTCGTTTTGGCAGATTTGGCTTCGATATAAGCTGTTTTTAGACTAACAAAAGAAGGTTCTGAGTTCTGAAACTCACAGGATGTTTTTATGGTACAATGACCTTATATGTCAAAAGATCAAGGGAATTTTGATTTCTCAGTTCATGACCCCTTTAAGGCCAATGATGTGTCACAAAGAGGGGTTCAGGTAGAAGTAAAGATTACTGCTGATAAAAGCTGTACCTGTGGACTGAAAGACACCTGGGTTACACTGGCAATATCGAGCAGCAAAGGCCTCCATCATTCGATCAATTTTCTGTGCTTCACCAGGAAGTCTGAAACTCCACAAAAACTGCCTACAAGGGAGAAATGGGAATGACACTTAAAATTATAATGATTATTTGATGGACCTTTGCCTAAGGGAATTAATGAGTATGTATGATTTTTTTTAACAGAGTAAAAGAGTGATGCAAAGATAATGAATGGCTTGCTTACCTCACATTATGCTCTAATTATATTCAGAACATATAGTTTTAATGGATGGTGGCGAAAACAGCAATCTCACCTCAATGCTTGCACCAGGTTGAGATCAGCAAACTCATGAAGCTCCACAAATGCCTGCAAAACCTTAATGTTGAAGTCATCTCTAAAAATAATGAGAAAAAATGGTTTAATCAGCAATAGCTATTTCCTCATTCGTTCCAAGCTCCATCTCAAGAGATACATGCACTCATTTTAACAGAGGTCAATCAAAAGACAGTATAGACTTTTAGACATTCAGGAGTCAGTCGCTGTTCGTTTGTTCAGTTTTCTACAACAGGGTTTCAGACCAACTAAAAAATGCACACAAGTACTATCGTGTAAGACTATGTTTGGTGTATGGAAATAAAAAACATCATTTGAATACATGCAAGGGTCTTAAAAAAGCAGAGGTACGAACATAAAGTGTAAGGAAGCGATTTACCACAGCATATGCTTTGTTACGCAAACTAAGATAGAACCATTTTTCCAAACTCTTTTAATCAGAGACACAATAATTACAGCTTTCAGCTCTTCCTCGTAAATACAATTAACAGTAATTGCTATATGAAGTTTATGACCACTTTCTAGTAGCAAATGAAATGGATGACTGTACAACTGATCTTCAGGCTAGAGCATAGCCAAGAAAACAGTTATCAACTTGGACAGGATGCCTACGCAGACAGAGCTATTTTTATATCCAACAACTACTACACTGTAGATCATGCTTAGTCTCTCTTTTTTTGTAAACCTCCCTCAGGGGGCAATGCTGAGCAGCTATTTTGTTGCAGACCTTTAAGACTACAATTACACCTTCATTTGTCTTGATATTGACAGGTGTAGCATTGGGTGGCAATAATAATGTTTTATATCTAATTCTGTGATAAGAGATGTCAGTTAGGGGCGAGATAAGGCGTCTTCATGCCGTCTGGGTAATATGCTAAATATTGTTTTGGAAACTTGTGGTCATTTTCAGTTGTTACAAAAGGGGAAGTCATTTCCTGAGAGAGCAGAATCTTTTATGGAAAGGCCTTATCTAACAACTCACATATAATTTGCACAGATAGCAAAACTGGTCTTGCTATGTGAGCGAGAGCGATGTGACTTACCGTTCCCCTAAATAATCTCCTATAACAGTTTTGTTTAAGCCTTCGCCTTTATAGAGGAACCGTGCGATGTCCTCAGGTGTGTGCTGCAGAAGATCATTCTCCAAAAGAAATTGGATTCCCTGCAAAGATGTTTAAATGTTAGCCACTTCACCTGGACATCATTTTATATATGGTAAGGTGAATAAAGCAATAGCAACAATAATACCTTTTTAGGATCCATATTGAATTTCTTTCTTCCAACAGCAATCTGCTTGTTCCTCTGAGTGCTTTTGCTGTAATGTGGTGAAAAAAAGTTCTCAAGTTCTCTTTTAAAATAACAAATATGAACTAATATTATTTTAGTCTCAATGCTAAACAAATCGTTGTTATCTGAAAAACAAAAAGTAACATACGTCTCTCTGACACACGTTAAATGTTCAATCTCTGTCATGACTTCTGAGATCTCAAACTTTAACCGCTGCAAGAATCACAGAAAAGTCGTTACTGAAGTTAATCAAATTCACCAAAAATCGTTCTTAATATTCTTCAAATGAATGCAGTGTATAATAAAATACATCGTGCAACCAATGATATATTCAGCTCCCATCAGGTGGAACTAAATTTAAACTAAAATTTACAGTATAAAAGTGAACGGTGACATGATAAATGTCAATCACTGATATATATTAATGACTTAAAAAATATAACAGCTACATTAATGCCGATACCTCAATGTCATCTAGCAACTCTTTTTTCCTCCGTCTAATGTTGGACAGTTCATCTCTCTCTTCCAGTGAGAGATCTTCAGGCACTGTTGAGAAACATATATAACATTAAAATGGTTCATCTAATAATAATGATAACCAAGAAAAAACAGATTCAACAAGACATCCAAAGAAGCTGTATACTTTATCTTTAGTTAAAACAGCTATATTCCTGACCTAAACTCAAAACCCAAAGTGCTATGTAAGACAAAAAATATCCAGAGCACATTTATCCTCATAAATAATGTTAATTAAACTGGCCTTGGCAACCCATAACCTAGTACTCAAGAAAGAAGCTTTTCTTTTAGGCTGGAAACCGAGTATTTTATGTAAGTACTTCATTCCTTGAGGACACCTATGATATGATTCAATATGTTCAGGACAACTTGACCTTACATGGTGAAATTTATCCTGCATCTAAATAAGAGACTGTAAGCCAACCCAACTTTGCAACATTGAGGTGCCCACTGAAACACAGAAGGTTACAGTAAAGAAAACATGTATTGAACATCGCAAACTCCACTGTGGGTGTTATATAACTCTTTTGTAGAGGTTTCAGATGCTTAATTAAGTCACAAAGGTCAATAATCTCCTGAACTGACTTTATCATTTCTCAAAACTTTCACAAGTAGGAGAGTGTTTTGGATGAGGACATCAGTTGCTTGTAAATGTGGACAATATATATAAGTACATTATGTAACTGCACCTCAGATGCACCAGGATTAGACAAGAGACGGGCTAATAAGAGGGGCAGGGGGGAACTTGCTGCGGTTGTCTGGTTCTGCCTCATGATGATGGAGGGGAAGTTGAGAATGAGTGCATGAATCAGGGTTCAACCTTAACAATAACATTACAGGGGGATTCATTGCAGTCATTCGGAGCCTTTATATTAAATGCAGTGGTCTTTTTTTCAATATTTTATCATTATATAAACGCTATACTAAATCTTAATGAGGAGCCATTTGTTTGTTACACAACAGGGTTTGGTCTGTGTATGGTCAAATGTAACTAGTATGGAAGAAATGGGGTAAAAATAGAATATTCCTTCAAGATATGAACATTCTGTGCCTCTAACTTGCCTGTGGAATTGGCAAAAATTAGTAGAACAGAAGTAAATTCCATTCTCATGAAATCAAGCCACAATGTCCTGAGGCTCATTGTGAAAATCAGTTTGTCTTCATCAAGACATTGCATATATTGGCAGGCATTATTATTACCAAGTTGCTTTCCATATTATTCATATAAACCATTATGCTGAATTTTTGGAAAAAGGAAAAATAAGAAACACTCAAAAAATCAGTGGCTAGGGATGACATCACTACCCTGCACCTTGTCTTGTGGAAAAACAGGAATGTTGGCTGTATGCAAAATTGTCAATTCAAATGCTTCATTCCATCAGCATGAGTGACACTTTGCTAAGAAACTATTACAGCTGTTTGTAAAAAAAAAAAAAAAAAACTGCACGTTCTTTAAATTCGGAATATAGCCTAAAGTGACGTGACATGTGGCCAAGTATGGTGACCCATACTAGGAATGAGTGCTCTGCATTAGTGCACACACACTGTGAACACACACCCGGAGCAGTGGGCAGCCATTTTTATGCTGCGGTGCCCGGGGAGCAGTTGGGGGTTCGGTGCCTTGCTCAAGGGCACCTCAGTCATGGTATTGAAGGTGGGAGAGAGCACTGTACATTCAGTCCCCCCACCCACAATCCCTGCCGGTACGAGACTCGAACCTTTTAGGTTACGAGTCCGACTCTCTAACAATTAGGCCACGACTTCCCTTAAATTAGACACAACTGAAAATCGCTGCAATGTGATCTCATGAGAATTTGTATGCATTTTTCATAAAATATGGTTCAACAAAACTTACATTTACTTAAGTTTTTACAACAATAAAACGTACAATACTAACGTTTTTAGAGCATCTAAACGTACAATACTGACGTATTGACAACACCTAAAACATAAATTATTTACATTTGAACAACTTGAAAGAGTTACAAATGAATCCTTATGAATATTGAAAACGCGGCATTAACATTTTATTATATTGTATTCAGTTGTCATATCAAATGGCATAAAGTTTTCAATTACATTATTAAATTAAGTTTACTCATTTCCTTAATATGAAATGATAAGATTTCATTCTGTTCTGTGTGATTTCTGCTGCCAACTCGTTTAGAGGAATACATAATGTTAAACAAGCCTACACTTTAAACCCTTAAAATGAATAACACTTCTGCAGTTGTTTAATAATTACTTGTGTAATATTTACTTTGTTTGCCATAGGACACAAAATGCATTTTCTCCGACATGCTGGGACACTGACCAATAGAACCATAAAACAGGAAACACCAAAAATAGCACAAAATTACAAAAGAATCAAGTTGGCGCTGTAATCCAAATCTTCAGAATCCATACGACTGCGAGCCTGAGCAGCGACCGTAAGCAGCAAAAAGTAAGCAGCTGGCCGCTCCTTACAAATGAAAAAATTGCCACTTCAAGAAGCTTTACGACAGGTTTACGACAGGTTTTATGGTTTTACGACAGGAAAATCGAACACTGATTGGCTCTCGCCTGCTTCGTCACAGATTGCGACATGCCGTGTTTCTGGTGAGGTGTGTTTGCATGAGAAATGTGCGCCTTCACGGAGTGGATCTGGATAATAATCTGCATAATATTTTCAGCGATTAACAACATAAATTCTGCTCTGAGTCTGCACCTCACACAAACCTACTGTATTCCACCAGAGAGGACTGAGACTGTAACGCAACGTCATTTTGGTTACTTCTGGTACTGTTGATGACATTTCTGCAGTAAATAAATTATTGTGATTGCACTTATCTGTCTGTCATGTTTTTCTTTATACTGCACATATTTTTAAGAAATAGTTATGGTTAAGTTTAGAGGTAGGAGTGGGATTAGCGACTATAAAAATATATTTTTAATGCTATATTTTACAAAATGGTAATTCCTGGCATTTCGGGTCAGGAGTTTTATTATTGTTAATTCACAATAAAATGGTTAGGTTTAGGTTTGAGGGTAGGTTAAAAGGTATAAAAATCCGAATTGCTTATCAATAAAATTATAAAAACGCATTGATACAAATAACTTAAAGATATAAAAGATTTGTAAATATTTTACGTTTTTTTTAGCTGCAAATACATAATTTTATGTTTTAAAACTTTTAATACGTCCAAATTATACATTTCCGCACCAATCAAAACGTTCAACATATTTATTTTGTACCTTTAAACGATACGTACTAATACCTACGTATAAACAATGAGACCAGGCTGGAAAATCACATATAAGTTTGTGGAAAAAGATGAGTTGAATTCATGTTGACATTCTGAATATAGATATTAAAGGATTTGCAGCAAACTCTGCATCCTGGGCTCTAACACCCTCTTTAATCTACACACTGGCCTCAATCCCTCTAACTATATCTTATCCTTATCCTCAATAGCTGCACGGGCCACCAGCTGCTCTAAATCCACAGGCTTACCCATTGATATTAACCACACTCTCAGGCAAGGGCCCACAGCACAGGAAGTGTGCTGCACACACAGATGTGTCCCAGCCACTATCCTATCCAAATATGATAACAGTGCATAAACCATCTATACAGGCTTGTGTGGGCTATATGTTGGTCCATTGCACATCTTCATTGCTGAGTTAATGTATCTGTCAATCATAATAATGTATATATTACCATAATATAGCTGATAATAAGATACCTAGTACAAAGCTTCGAGATTATATGGGCCTAGTAGGCACGTTAGATTGCTTTTTTATACTGTTTTATAATGTACACCTTGACAACTGTTTTCAGAAAGAAGGATACTTACTACTACATTACTGTAATCAGTGAGGACAGACGGATATAGTATGGGCAGAGAGATATCTCTTCAAAAAGCGGAAAACAGTTTGCTTTTGACAGTGTGTGAAAATAACTGGTCAAATAAATGCAGCCTTTGTGAGTATCAGAAACATGAAAAAAATCTTACCCATTGCAAATATTGAAACAGCAATGTATGATTCTATATATATATATATATTAATTTTTTTTAACTTAAGATATATATTATATATAATATCGATATATATAATAATAAAGTATGCTAATACACAATTTAGTTTATTTTGAGAATATCTGCAACATTAAAGGTAACAATGAAAATAGACTCTATGGATATTGATATTCCTAACACAACATAAAAAAGCTAGGTGATTCAACAAACAAAACAATTCAATCACTAAACATGATTCAAACTATGTACCAGTGACCAAATCTATCTTCTATCAAATGTATCTATCTTATGCAATACCCACAACCCCTTTTAATGTCTCTTTCTTCAGAAAACCTGCAAATGATAAAGAAATAATGCTCAAGAATGCATGGCTGCTGAATACTGCATTCCTGACATGAAAGCGATGGGGCTCTGGGACGGTCCTGACTCAGTGGGTGGAAAACTGGACAAGGGTCCTTTGTACTAGTGACTGTTTGTTTTTAAATCTCCTGCTGGGACAAAATGTTTTGACAACCCCATCAAAAACCTATTTAGGTTTTTAACTTTCCCTTTCACATTTTTAAAACAAATATGAAAATATTTGCATTCAACAACAGTAATTCACCATCCACTCATTGCAACTGTTCAACTGGCGCTATAGTTCATAAAATATTTTGGAATACCCTCCAGACTTTCTTCAAATCAATTCCATATGTGACACTTAGACCTCAACAAACACTGAAAGATCTCTCTCATTCTTCAGTCTCATCCACTCACAATAATAAGGATGCATCCACACGATAAATGTTTGACACTATCTTAAAGTCTGCAATATTCACAGATTAAACCTCATTTCAAAATCTCAATCGGCAGCAAACATAAACATCAAATCAGTACTCAAGATGTCTCAGTATCAGATCTATCAGTATTCAGAATGGATACACAGCAGTGAAATGTAAACACTACAATGTTTTTGATATAATAACGTGGCTGACATTGTCTTGACCTTAAGCAGATTTGACAGGCACGGTGTCCTTCGGATCTCTGCTGGTGCAGTCACACCATTGAAGAGGTTTTGACCACTGCCTGTGTCATGCCTGGTGCCAGACGGCTCCTCAGGAGAGCCAGGAACAGACACCGGTGGCATCAGATGCAGACAATGAGCGCCATGCCTCACTATCTCTCCTTTAATCAGTCTGAGAAAGTCTGCCTCTGGTTAGACCTTAGCTTAGGACAAAGCAATGATTTAAAAATGTTTAAATGGCCATACATTTCTGGTTCTGGTAGAGACTGTTAAGAGGGCTGTCATGACATCCTATCAGTCTTTCTTTGCAGTCAACCATCTGCCACAGAAACAGAGAGAAAATGGTATTCCATTTGGTTTTTCCCACGGTAAGATAAGACAAATAACCGTTGAGTCCAAGGCTTTGAAGTTTACAAGATACAAGAGGAACTGGAAAGACCTACTGAGCTAATGGTACCTCTACAGCTCTGTGCTCTCTTGTTCTTGTAGACATTTACAATTGGTCTTTGTCAGATAAAGTGATTACGACGGTAAATCAACATAGTAGTGAAACTGGCTCAAAAGTGCTCCAGATGTCTGGATTTTAGGTCTGGTTTCTGTTTCTTTTTTTTTTACACTGATATACCAAAACAACTCTCAGAGCGTAACAGCCACAAACTAAATCACTAGCATCATCTCCACTGTCTATTTAGATGATCCCATATATAGTAACTAAATGCAGAATCACTGCGGAAAAATCATCTCAAAAGAGTCATCTTAAAGCTCACTGGCACTTGTCCAAAATCAAGTTCCATCATTTTTTATCTTTCCAAAATAGTCAACACAATAATCCATTGACCAGATGGCTATAATCAGTGTAGTACTGTTAAGGTGTCAAATATACATTTAATGTTTTCGTATATAAGTATAAATATAATATAATACTTTTTTTTAAAGAAAGTCCTTTAAAAATTACCATGCAACCACACACTACTACAGTTACTACAGTTATTTGTTACTACTCTAAAATGAAAATACATGAATATATCTATCTATATAATATATCTATATTAGGGCTGTCAGTTGATTAAAATTTTTAACCTAATTAATTACTTGATGTTTCGATTAATTAATATAATTAATCGCAAACTAAATTTGGCTGTGAAAATACCCGCAAAAGATCATTTAAGGCCATTATTGTGTTAAATGGGAAACATATGGAAGCCCGTTTCCACCAATGAATAAAAAAATAAAGAAAGGTAATTGCAACTTTTTATCTCACTTCTGTCAGGACCACTATCGTCAAAGATGATTGACAATTAGCATACAGTTTGGATTGGCGGTATGGTTCCGTTCTGGGCAAAAACTCCCTGCCCATCCAAGCAGCCTGTCATGAATGAGCAGGGAGAACAGCGATAACCCCCAGGGTAAACAGAACAGAACCAACTAAATGTATTGCAGATATTGTTAAAGTTCAATAAAACATTTAAAAAACAAATGGTTTGTGTACACATTTTAGAATTAGTCTGATTCAAAGGAGAATCAGAAGGCTGAATCCTGACTGACAGAGGAGGAGTTGGGGATGGAGGAGGGTAATTAGCTATTGAGCAATGCGAAAACTGCTGATACTACTGCGGGACCTTATATATGAATACTTAGATAGGTGTCGTCTTCCCATAGGTTGATGGGGATCAGTTGAGAGTCAGCTGATGCGAGCTTGACTAACGTGACTTCACGCCTCCACTTTCAATTCTTCCCCTGATTGCAAGCAGAAACTCTCGCCGATCGGTCTGTGCAGTGCCGCATGAAGTCGAACACTCCTAACGGCTCTCTTTATGAATGGGCCATTAAATCCTTGATTCACCCGATTTGTTCAAAAGGCAGATTCTTTCGGAAATGAAAAACCAATTCTGTTGAAATGAAAAACAGTTCTGCAGTAGCTTTATAGGTAATAATTCTGTTGGTGAAATTGAGCAAAAACAGACAATATTATTTGATGACAATATTGTTTAAAATATAACAAAATATTAACTTTTTATTTACTGAACAGTTGTATAAAATCACATTTAGAATCGTGCTATTCGGGACAAAAACAGCACTCATGTGATACTGCTCTCACTGTGTGATATCACTTATCATATGATATAAATATGGTACAAAAACTCATACAGGGCTTTTTTGCCACAATAGCTTGATTTTTCAGATTCCGAGGCATTTCGGATACATGTTAATGTTTATAAATGGAGTGTATTGAAGTGCAAAATGTAAAGTATATCTGAAGCTGAGTGAACGATTTGAATCCGCAGAAACAATCTCTCACTCTTCTCCACTCATTCACACTACTCCATACCAGATCAGTCTGCAAGTTTCTTCGTGACAAGCAGTACTCATTGCAGTAGCTTCATTTGGAAACATTTTACCTGATGGAGAAGATATATACAAAATAACCAGCATTTTATTTATTTTTTGTCTGAAACATCAGTTATTGTTTACTGAAATGTTGTATAAAGCAACATTGGTCTCCCAATTGTGCTGTTGTACTGAATGTCAACACTGCTACAGTAGAGTGTAGAATGGCACTCAAGTAATAGCCTACTGTTCAGTTCTGAAAGTAGTATTTCCCAATTAATAAACTGGTAATTTATACAGTGCTCTATAAAAAAAATACGAGCACTTGACTAATTAAATGCCTCGTGATCCCTCTTGGCACCACAACTGTTCTCATAAACATCTCGCGAGCTGCTTCAAAGGATCTCCACATCAAACAAACTGTCGACCTACATATGAACAGCCATATGAACGGCTCCGGCAATAAGACTGAATTAAGCGATGTTCAAATTCTCATTAAAACACAACGATAACACATCGACAGCAAGAACACTATAAGCCATTTCACGTAAAAACGAAACACCTTTTATAAATAGCAGAATGTTAAAGTGTAAATAAAGTAACTTTTTCGTACCCAATCACTGATAATAGTATTAAAAGTAAGAATAGTAGAAAATGTTACATTAAAGTTTACTTTTCGCCTCTCCGTTTAGTGCTGATGATTGATGAAATATCCTTCGTTCCGAATCAACTGCACGCGCCCGTTACGCTCAAAAAATGCCGTTTTGAAACAAACAAACCGGAGACTGACAGCTGCTTGTGCTTGACGATAAAACAAACCTTACCTCGGTTATCTTCATCCATGTTTATTCTGTGAAGGGACTTGATGTAAACAACGTTCTAGTCTTAGATTACTACCCTAATAATATAACACTGGTCTGTGAAACACAAAATTAAATCATATTAGGATATACTGAGCTCATCGTAACCCAGTTCAGGGGCTGCTCTATGTCATTCGCATATTTCATAAACTGCTGCAAAGATGAACATAAATCCTGGTGAAATAAATAAATATGCAGACCACTCTCCGCCAGCTCCCATTCGCCTTCATTCACAGAGAGACTAGTGAGAAGAAATGCCTTAATTTAGCCAACAAAAATAGAGGCTCCGCCCATCACCATAATCTATGAATATATGACTGTTATTAAGTGATTGCATCCTGGTCTTTACCTAGTCTAATTAAGTCATGTGTAATTGCCTCGAAGGTAAGTCGGAAGAATACAATTAAAATATTAAAATAAAAATCAGTTTTTGCATGAATAGTATTTTTTTTATTACTAATGTATTGGTGTTAGGTGTGAAAATCATGAGAAGAGACAGAGAAAGCATGATAATATTTGTAATATATTATAGGATTAATTATTATGATAATGGGATTAATAATACACAATTATAATAGTTTTTCATTCACAAAACATGAATTTAATAATATTTTTGCCACGTTTTTAACCACAGTCTTCACTGGTGTAAATATTTCTTATAATAAGATCTAATGCATATGAGACCTGGAAACACACCTAATGAGGTAATATGCAATATCCTGAGCTTCATATGCAAGAGTGATATCAGCATTAGGGTGGAGAATCCCAGGTTCCTAATAACTGTGCAGTGTACAGGAGGAACTTGTTTTCCGGACACCACATGTCAGCCAGTATTAGTCAGATTATTTTCCAGGTAAGCTGTGGTCATTATCCCTCCAAACTTTCTTACCTTTTGTGTCATAAATTCCATCTTGAGCGCAATGTGTTTTGCAGCTTTCCAAAGAATCATGCATAATCCATTCAATAACTCAAGAAAGTCATTGTCACTTTGAAACAAAAACAATCTCTGATGTTTCACTTCTTTTGCATGGATTTAAATGCCCCATTATTTGTACTTCACAGCAAACAGGTTTTGTATTTTGCTGATGGTATCATTCAGTCAAAGGAACTTAGACTCACTCAGTCCTATGAAAATGAGAGTTTTGTCTCTGTGTCTCATTAAAATATTTAAATGATCCCATCTGAGGATGTTATGTAAGGTATAACTGGATATGAGGAAATCAAAAGAGCAGAATGTAATGTTCTATGACCGCAGCACACAGCCAGGCCCTGTGCGCATGAAGTAGGTACAGGGAAAACAGGGGCTTCAGGGTGGGAATGACATCCTGTGTGGGAAACAGATATCCACTGAAGCTCAGGAAGAGAATGCTGTTTGCATTTTTCCTTTTTTTTCGAGGGCAAGAAAAACTCTCCCATGAACTTCACTTGTACCACCCAGTTCACTCTTACAAAGATTCATATTCATTTGATTCATTAATACAGCTCCGATGCCAAATGGACTAATTAACCCTTAAACAGGCAAGAGTGGAAAATTATCAGCAAAAAATCTTTTCATGTCACTTTTTATATAATTTGGATTGAAACATACCCAAGGGACTTTTTTGATATATTTGATATATTTTGGATTTTATGAGTTGTATCTCCCAGGATACGTTGCCCTATTAGGTTATAAAAAACAGTCTAATTCATCAATAATTCTATGATTTATTTGATGCAAACAAATATGTAATATTCAAAATATGCTGCATGTATGACATGTCTTAAGCGTCCTAAAGTTGAGGCACAGACATTTCTTGTATTTTTAAATTTCTGAACTGTTTCATCTTCATTCTCAGGGCTGGGCAATTCCATCCCTTGAGGTCCACTGTCCTGCACGGTTTAGCTCCATCACTAAACAATCATATAATGTCATTTATGTTACATATGTAATCCCAAAGACTTTTGTTACATTTTTCAGATGTGTTTGATCAGGGTTGGAGCTAAACACTGCAGAATGGTAGTCCTCCAGGAGCAGGGCTGAACACCCGTTCTGCCATAAAATGAGCTGTGTGAAACACTGCAAGAACAGAAATCTAGTTAAAAATGCAAAGATGAAGTCAACTAAATGCAATATTATCAGTTTTACATGCAAATATTAACATTTGCACAATTTCTAAACTCAAAATAAATAGAAAAGGGGACTGTGTACAGGGGGTCAGGAGGGCCTATAAGGCTCATCGCTAAGGGCCCCTTGCCCTGATATGTGATTTCTACTGAGGGACATCCGCTCCCCTTGATGCGACTTATTTAAAAATGCGATAAAAAACAACATATGACTTAATTTTCTGTTTCAACATCTCAAGACAATGTTCATAATTAATACTAACAGTTGTACTGCATTTTTTGCTGAAAAAGTAAGATTAATATATGCCTACTTTCTACATTTTCTGAATGTCCAGCCCCATGGGTGTACATGTTGGCTTTAGGTCAAATTGACAAAACAAGCACAGAAAATTTGAACCAAGTCATGTGACCCCCATACGCCAAACAACCTCGACTATGATAACGATGACAGTATTGGATGAAAAATTCTTCCTCGTGCCTCCTACAAGAGACTAAAGAATATGTATCATGTGGTGCACGTTGCCTGTTTAAGGGTTGCCAATCTCTTAAAAAACAGCTGACAACAGGTTGTTTGCAGAGAACCTGTTTAGCCTGTCTACAATAGAGTGGAAACATGGTCTACGTGGATCTGTAGATTAGTATGAAACCGTTTTCTTAATCAGTACATTTTTGCATTGATAAGATTTACACACCACACTACCAGATAATAATAATGGCCATCCATCCATACATATATGGACTCAGTTTCTATGTTTAGCACTGTATGAAGGAAAGCCACTGAATGAAAACTAAAGAAACAAAGTAAAATACTTTTTTCTACTATTGTCCCACTTTTTAACTTCTATGTAAATCCGACAGGTTTAAGAGCAAGACAATGTCACTTCATATCCTCTGGATGCCACTTGGCACATGTTTGCTGGCAGAAGCTGATAGCACAGACAATAGACATGACCTTCATAGATGTTTACATAAAGACCCCCACTACAGTGTGGTGCCAACATGCAAATTAGTGAGACACTGTCTCATGGCTTATCATGATAGCATGGGTTTACATTTTAACATCCACATGAATGTTGTTCCCTTTCTTATCAGCTTGATTTTGCATTCTACTATTTATTACCAGCTTGTGTGCTATGGTATACTTCCATGGTAGTCTTTCAAGTACCTTAAAATATCCTGCAATGATTCATAAATACAGTATCTCTCATTAGTATATACCCATGTACTAAAGTATTAGTATTTTAAATCAGGATTGCTTTTATACTTTTAGGTTGCTTGTTTATGTAAACAGCATTTACACCTGTATTTTGAGATGTACAATGTATTTTGAGATTCGCTCAGCATTAAATTTCTGCATGTTTAAACAAAGCTGAAGGTCCATATGCTCAACTCACAAGAGTCTGATATCAACAGGGGTGATATCAACAATGATATCAATCAACAATGACACAGATCATCATTTTTTTTACAAACATGTTCAATTTGCTGTGGTGTATTCAACAAAGTAGCTCAGTTTGTTTATGAAACTTGTAATTTCATTCTAGCATTTTTGTAGCTGTACTTTAGCAGTGTGCTTTATAGTCTTCCACAATGTAAGAGTGAGGAAGGTCTAAAGTGGTGGATAAGCAGCAGTCGATGAAAGAATATTATCTCAATGATGAAATGGTTTTTAGTATTAGAACATGTAGCAATAATAATTTCATAAAAGGTTTTCATAGACAAAACATGACATACTGAAAAACAAATCTAACACATCAAATCCTGTTATTTAATGAAATTGTATTTATTTACTTAAAGGACAGTCTAGTAAACTTCATTCAAAAGCAAAAAGCATTCAGTTTAGAATCAGTTGTCAGATACCAGCACCCTGGACAACATTTTCTTTTATGGTTTGTAAGCTATAACAGCTTTTGATATTTTTCAGGCAATTCTACTAGACTCCTGTAGTACTCTTCCATAGAGGTTTCTGCCTATCTCAGCCCCAAGGTTCTTCTGTCACATTTGTCCAGGGTCTAAGCTCCCCTGGCATGCCGCCTCATTTCCAAAGGCCCTGTCTCTCACTCTATCTACTGGTGAGTCTACATAACTGCATCAGGTTCATTTTAAAGGGAGACATCATCGCTTTAAATCAGGGCAGGGCAGTATTTCTCAGGCAAAAGCTTTTGGTCAGGGGTGGGCAACTCTGGCCCACTTGCTGAAGAGTTTAACTCTACTCAAAGTCCAACTCTACTCAACTCTAACCTTAACGAGCTAATCAAGGTCTTCAGGATTACGTAGCATTTTATAGTTTTGGATTTTATTTTGTTTAGTTTAATTACTTTGAATAATTGAATTATATTTGTACACACATACCAGACATAGGTCAAAACATTGACATATTTGGCTGAATTATAAAAGCCAGAAGTGGTACTAAATAAAGGCTCCCGTTTGGGTTCCTTTTGCTGAGCTGAGCCAAAAGAGCCGGAATTCCCACCACTACATTAAACGCTAGAATGAGACGGTAAGTGCGCATGGTTATGTGACATATGTTACATATTATTAATATTAACAAGGTCATAGCTTGAATATACCTGAGTATATTTAATAAAACACGAGTAACACAAAAAAATCTAGCTTGAATTGTTGTCGTTACTTTCGTCCCAACTGACGGGGTCGAAAGTAACAATGTGCAAGGTCAAAGTGAAATTATACTGACGTCGTTCTACATTTGTCGCACTTGTGAGTTATTGACCACACCAAAATTAAATCTCTGTCTAAAACATTATCTTTTAAAATTATGTTTTTCTGAAAAATGGTACTTTCGCCCCTGCTCTCCCCCTAATAACAGACGTAGGCTATAGTTCTCCATAAAAATTACTCGTAATTATTATATTTGTAGTAAAAAAATATAGCCTACTTGTAGTTGCATAAGAGGGTTAAACTGTATTAAAATTATGCACATCACACTGTTGCACAATACACTTTTCTTTTGTTATGAAATCTTTTCAACTTTAGGGTAGAGTGGGGTACAACACATCACCGACTGTTTTTCCCAAAATAACCACTAGATAAAGTCAAGATAAATGTTTTTTTTTAATGTAATTAAAATCATTTCTTAAATTTCATTTTGTGATTATTTTATTTGTGCGCAGACGGGGTCTTCAAGTTAAATTGGCTGTATAAAAACAAAGAATAGTAAATGGAAAAAACATTTTAAAGTAACAAGTAACAACCATGTTTTGGTTAATTATTACAATACATCAGAACTATAAAATATTAATTTAATCAAAATCAAGTCACTGAAATTTTGACTAATAGCCTACTTATGTTAACTTCTGTGAAAGTTTACTGAACTAGGGCCAGTTGCATAAACAAAGCCACTATGTTAAGACAGTGTCTTAAGAACTAGTTTGACTAACTAGCAGTCAACAAGGTAATCAGTCTTACTTTTAAAATCTCAAATTAGACAAATGTATCATTCTATGTAACTGACTTTATAAGTGTGTGTGTGTGTGTGTGTGTGTGTGTGTGTGTGTGTGTGAGACAAAGAGAGGGTGAGAGTGAAGGAAATTAGTCCACCTTAGACTTGGAACTTATTTTTAACCTATTTACTTAAATAAAAAAGGTGAGATACCTGACTGTTCAAAGGGATTCTTTGCCAATCCATAAAATTACAATTTTGTAATGTTATGGCAAGCTTTTACATCAGTGTTGTGGTAAGAGACCGCATGTTGGGACAACCTGTTGTAACTGTCCCAACACTGACAGCTGTGATAAAACTTGGTATATTAGCTTGACACATTGTCTTAGACACATGCTAGCTATGCCTATTAGAACAAAGCTAAGAAAACACAGATTAAAATGATGTTTTTACAACGCTCCACGCAAACAATTTAGTATGACAAAAAAATCTGATCATGAAAAAAAAATACTTTTTTACCATTAAAATTATTTTTGTAGAAAGAATGGTCACATGTGGCTGATTTCTTCCAGGAAGGATGAGGGGCTAACTAAGCATGTGTGCAGTATGAATATCATCACTGTAGCTCTTTCCTGATTTAAGAAATAAGCCATACTGCAACTTGTTGCAACCGTCCCCACTCTCACCCTACCTGAGATGAGAAAACGGACTTCTCAGTAAGTGGTCTTTTCAGCGGTAAGAAAAAAAAGCTTGTTTTAAAGCTTGCTGTTTTGTAGAACATCAATTATATATCATATGAGAATAGTAAGGCCTGTAGATAGGGAGTGCATGTTATTTCGAACTCTAATTATATTTTCAGAATGACATCAGGGCTGCGTTCAGCCCCGACAAAAACGGTGCAAAACGTTTTTTAAACGGAAACGGTGATGCGTTGAACACCCTGTTCTGATGACGCAAGAGTTGCAACTATGGCAGCTGAGAAGGCCATTCTTTGTGTTCTTTTTGAAGAATTTTCGGAGCCTGATGAAATCAGTATAAATACGTGTTTAACACTGCAAAATACGCTCGATGGTACAGTCATTGCCCTTGCTGTCCAGAATAAAAGAGAACATCCCAATCAAATGAAGGGATTTGTGGAAACTGTGGTTCCTAATTATTGTGATCCAACATTTGCCTCGCATTTCAGGATGAAAAGAAACATTTCAGGTGAAGGATAATCCACTTTTTACCTCCGAGACTGTGTTATGATCTATATGACCTTATTATTTTTATTGTGAGTATTCGGCTTATCATTATTGCTGATCACTGTTGTTGTGCTATGATATTGTAATATTTACCATTATATAATCAGAGGGGTATAGAAAAGTTTATGAAAGTGTCACTCCACAATACAATAGCAAAATATATAAATATGTATAGTATTTGTATGTTACATTAATCAGTATTTAGCACACCTTCCTAAGGAAAGGATATGGACCAGAAGACATTGCAATTACTAAATGTTATTTAGACAGACTTAAAGAAGTTCCAGCTCTATACATGTGTTCTTGTTATTTCAGTTATTTTGCCTTTAATGTAAATAAACATGTGCAAACAATATACTTGCTCTTGTGATTGTGAATTTATTTTGATGTTAATTACATTGTGCAGCTGTCTCTTTTATACCATGTGGTTTATATACATGTTGCTGATGATTGGGCTGACATGTTTGACACACCCACCAAACAAGAGAAAACGTATCTCAAACCCCGTTGCACACCGTTTCCAGGAAACATGTCTTTCAAACCGGAAACCGTAGCAAAACGGTGCACACCGGTTTGAGCTTGAACTTGCCACAGGTAGCCGTAGCTAGTTTTTTTCTCAAATAGGCTATTATAATTTTGTTATTTATAATTATTGATTATATTCTTTTTAATTTTAAGCTAAAACTGCCTGTACTCTGATTTTGCTGTAAATGTATAACTCAAATCTTTGTCGATTGGGGGCATTTTACCTCAGCTGTTGGGCAAAATACAAATGGTACAAATAATTTTTTTTGTAAAAAATCTAATAACATGAAAACTTTGGACATTTTTCATACTTGGTTTATAATGTATGTAATGGTCACTAAAACTGATAACTATTCTGGACACAATTAACTTGTTTCACAGAAAAAAAATTACAGTCGGGGCACGTTTTCCCCCACTCTACTCTAAGTCGATTCTTATATGGTGTATTGCATTAATATATATATATATATATACTCGGACCTTTGAGTCTCGTTCAGCAAAATGAACGAATCTTTCTTCCGAGTAGTTTCGTTCATTTTAGCAAAATATAATTAAAATGTTACGTGTTACTTCCCTAACACGTCTACTACTTGCGCAAACGTTGATCACACTACAAACAATACAAAACTGCTATAAGAAACAGAAAAGATTAATTCATTGTTTACCTGGGTCTTCAGTCTATGATTAGCTCACCTCACCTCTTATCTGACAAGTCTTCGGGTTTGAGTCGTTCGTTCATCACGTGACAGCCCCATACACTTTAACCAATGCAGTGTGAGCCGGAAAGAGAATTGATTAGTTCATCTCTCGAGTCTTTCGAAAATTAACTAATTTCTCTAGCCAATGCTGTCACGTCACGTGACAAAAGAACGAACGATTCGAAAGACTCGAGAGATTAACTAATCAATTCTCTTTCCGGCTCAGACTGCATTAGTTATGTTTATGGGGCTGTCACGTGATGAACGAGTGACTCTGAAAAACCCGAAGACTCGAAATAGGTGAACTACTTGACTAATTCCAGTCAGAACCAATGAGTTGCGGCATGGCAACTGAACGAATCACTCCCAAACATTAAAGATTCGTTCAAAATGAAAGAATCGTTCAAGAACGACCCAACACTATTAAATGCAGTGTTGCCAAGTCCAAGGTTTTCGTCTGCAACACTATGCTGCAAATGTTCTATGAGTCTGTGGTGTCTAGTGTCATTTTCTATGTGGTGGTCTGTTGGGGAAGTAGTATGAAGGTGGCAGACAGAAAAAACTGGACAAACTAGTTAGGAGGGCTGGCTCTGTACTTGGCATGGAGCTGGACACTGTTCACGTTGTGGCTGAGAGAAGGATGTTGTCAAAACTTTACTCAATCTTGGACAATCCTTCTCACCCACTACACAGTGTGCTGGTCGACCAGAGGAGCACATTCAGCCAGAGACTGATTTCTGCCAAGTGTTCCACTGAGCGCTTCAGAAGATCCTTTATCCCTGTGGCCATTAGGCTGTATAAGTGCTGGGACATTTTTGAGTAATGCATGTGCAATACATGTTCATTTCATATGCAATAAGGGACTTTTCTTGTGCAATGCAATTTATTATTATTATTACTGCTTATTTATTAATACTAAGATTAGTGTGCAATACATACTATATAATTACTGTACTTAATTACCATTGCCATATTGGACTTATTATATTCCACATTTGTAATTTTATTCCACTTTAATTAATTTTATATTTGATCTAAACTACCATTTTCACTGGTATAGTTTTATATTATTATTTGTATGTTTTACTTATTCATTTGAAATTTTATTGATATATAGGTATATATTTATTCATTGTATAATCTTTTTCTTTCTTTCTTTCATTTCTTTCTTTCTTTCTTGAGAGCAATTGTAACATGGAAAGCAATTTCCCTCTGGGATTAATAGTTTTTTGAATCTTGAATCTTTTTGAAAATGCTGATCCATGTGTGAGATTATAATATAAAATGTAATAACTAAATATATATAAAAAAGTAAATTAAACATTACTTTGTCATAGTGTTTTATAATTTATACCGATAACTGTTATATATGCCAATAAAATAAATATAATAACCATATTAGAATAATATATTATCTTATTTATTACTTATATTAGCGCTTCATCATTAACATATCATACAAATAAAAAAAAATATATATAATAGGCTATATTACATATTGTAATATTATATAATATTGTGCGCTATCTGTCACGCCCACTGAAGGCTCGTCAGTAGATCACACTTGCGCTAAGTGAACCTGCTCCGGTTATCTTCAGAGAGCAAGTTACTATGATTACTTACATGCCCTGAAAGTTACCTCTGATTTTGGAACCAAAAGCTGCGGTTATCCGCTCGCTTATCCTCAAACATATGTCACATAACCTGCTTTTTGGAACACCCCCCAGGTATCGCTCATCCAGAAATGAAAACAACTTACTTCCTCGTGCACTTTCTTATCACTTCTTTAAGCGTTATGGTTGGTTTGTCGTTCTCTGAACTTGCCAGGCCAACGATACCGTCGGTAGCGCATTACTCTGGGACAAAAGGCAGGTACGAGGACGTGAACCCACATCTATTAGATGATATTTTGTTTGTAAACAGATCGCTGGTAGCTCCCCCCTCTCCAGATTGCCGTGCCATTCATATGGTGTCGGTTATACGTCACGTGACGCACAACCACCAAAAATGTGAAAAAGATCTCCGTTCTAGGATTTTCATTTTAGGGGGGCTCAGCCCCCAATGAGGGTAATAATAAAAATAATTATAAATAAATAAAAATTTTGACTAATAGGGATGGTTTACTAAACTTATTGCAGCATTCCACTGTATTGCATAGATAGGTATAACATACAGTATAACTGAATAAGCCTCCTGATCTCAAGATCACACCCACAACACACACACACACACACACACACACACACACCTGTTTACTGTAGTTACAACACAAAATGTTACTGTTTGCTTTTCTAGTACAACCCTCTTTCTTTAGCTCAAGTATGCAAACCTCTTTGCACATGCACTGTAATATGTTTTATATTGAAAGTTAAATTTCCAAATGAAAATGGCAACGTGATCGTTTCATAAAGTATGCGGTTTCATTTTTGCTGGAGGAAACAATTACTGTAGTTCATCTTTTATAGCTAGTAGCCTACATTGTGATTCCATTTAGAGCACTGGCCTAATCCAGATTTGGCAATCTGGAAAAGTTTGTATATGGATCTGAGTGATGTAATGTTAATCTGGACTCAAAACAGCGCCAGAAAAAAAAAAGAGATGGATGGATGGTAAAATGAATTACCTGATCCTCAATAACAAAACATGGGATTTCCAAACCCGGATCGTTCTGATCCAGTTTTTAAAAAAAAGTTTTAACTGGGCCATGGAATTCAAAACATGGAAATGAAAAAAAAAAAAAAAAATTAAAGGTTTAACATGATTAGCAGATTTGACACAAACTAGAGTTCATGCTGCTCCAGTGCTGCTGTCATTAAAGCGAAAGAGGGACAAACCAAGTAGCCTAGCTACTGAGACATTCTGAAATTGAGGTTGATATTGCAAATTTTCACTTAAATTGTTATGCTGATAATATCATTTGTAATTACAGATATACAAAATAGAAGCATTTGCATTAGGGAATAATTGCCACACAGTGTGGAACAAAGGATTTTTTTTCTGGAGAATCATGAGGCTCTATGAAGTCTTTGGAGGGGCTTGGAAGCGAGGGAGACCTCAACCATATTATTAGGCGCTGTTTTTAAATTACACCGCATGCGAAACTGCAAAAAGCAAATAGCCTACTCTAAAAGTGTGAAGCGGCGCTACCCGATCATCCGCCTCCGCCACCGTGTAAAGTGATAAACGGCGCAAATCGCTTGATCCGTTCAGATGTGACACAGAATTGTGTTATACAGTCGTGTGATATGAGAACATTAATGGTTCTGTAGTGATGCTGGCTGAAGACAGCCTCGACCATGTAAACTGCATGACGAGGTGAATTGGAAAACGCCATAATTACAAGCTTGTCTGTTCAGCACCAGAGTAATTTAACTTGCAGTTATTAACACTGTACAAATAGCTTATGGTGTTTGGGGGTTGGTTTACTTTACAGTTTTACTTCTTGTGACCACGATCTTACTAATACTAGTCAGTTAAAATCTGGATTCTGTGCAAGAACTATAGTAAATTCCATTAGGGCAAAGGATAATAGAATAGCTTTAATAGCTTCTTTCTCTTTAAATGTTTATTCTAATTAAATTTATTTGAAGTAAAATGTTATTCAATAAGAGCCTGATTAAAGATACATATCAGTGTCTTAAATCAGGTGTTAACTATTTACAAATGTTAAAGTTCTTAAAGGGATAGTTCACCCAAAAATGAAAACTGTCATCATTTACTCACCATCTGTATACATTTCTTTCTTCTGTGGAGCATAAAAGAAGATCATTTGAGAAATTCAAGATTTTTTTTGTCCATACAGTAGAAATCAAGGTAACAAAATTTGGTTACAAAATGGTTTGGTAACATTCTACAAAATATCTTCTTGCGTTCCTCTGAAGAAAGTAAGTCATACAGGTTTGGGACGACATGAGAGTGATGAAATGATGACAGAATTTAATAGCAGTAGCCTAACTTTCCTGCGTTCTAGCTCAAAATCTGTGGTTGACTGTCAAGTGCGTTTATAATGCATTATTAAGTTTGTTGCATTTGCTGCGAATTCAGTAATATTTATCATTATTTGTTTCTGTCCTGTTTTATCTATGGGCTAGATTCGTCCAGGGCCGAATTTTAACCCCAGTTCATCCCTGAACTCCTGTTATGGAATCAAAAAGATAACAAAAGAGATAGCGGCTATGATAATTCACTCATGTTTTTTCTTCATATATGTATCTTAATGCTTCCGTTTTGTATTACGCTGCTGGGACTGCGCGAGACATGCCGAGTAACTGAATCAGTGTGCAGTCGTGATTGTGACGTGAGCAGCGCACGCTGATCTGATGGTGGGAGGATTTCAGGAAGAGCGCTGAGTGCTACGTGTCCAATACTGGCTTCCACTAACTTTACTTTACTTTTACTCAGTGTTAGTTTCGGAAGGGTCACGTCTTTAGAAAGCCTCGGCCAGCGTGTTCGCTTTGTGGCATCATGTCTGGGATGAAAAAGCTAAGAACGGTACGTTTGCAGATGTCGGGCTTTTTTTTCTTGCTTTTGATTCTTTCTCGCTGAACTTTTAAAAGTTGCATCGATAGGAACTATGAAATGCACAGACTATAAAACATAGCAGAAACCGTTTGTATTAGTACTAATGCCTTTGTTTTTAGATCATGCAATAATAATAATAATTCAAAAAACAAACCGTTTATTTTAAGAGGCGCTACATTCACACAGAGTAAGAGTTGCTCGAGTTAATCATCCGGATAATAACTACTGGATGAATATGGAGTGGCAGCCCCTTAAAATAACACAAGTGTTTGTTTATGTTGATTATGATTCAGGCTTATCCTTTTCATCACCTTGTCTAGATTTGGCAAATGACTTAACTTCGTTTCATGCTTTGTTTAGTATAAATTAAACTCACTCATCTCCTTATACTAGAATAACTGTTTTTTTTTTACGTGCCAGAACCATAACATGCATGTCATTGTGATCCGCAATATAACCATATAAAACTACTCAAATCCCATGTAAGATTACTGTTATTTGTAACTCAGTTCCTTATGAAGCCAGATTTTGCATATCCTCAGTCAAAGAGACACTGTGTACCAGTGGGAATGAACAAACCCCAGGGTTACTTGCATCAAGCTGGGATTTCTTGTGTATCCAAAGAGCCTTGGTACAGAGAGAGAGATGGCTCTGCTCCAGCTGGCCAACTCTCCATGGGCCTGCATGAATGGCCTTGTTTGTTTCTTTCAGGAGCTGCTCCCTCCTCAGCCCTGATGACCGAGTCATATACACTAGAATATAATCCACAAGAACACAACTGTGTGAATTAAACGGTTCAGAAGAAAAATATGTGTTTGTGCTCTTTCGAAAGATGCCTTTCTTACACTTCAGTCAAATGTTGTTCTGGGATGCTAATATGCAAGTAGGTATAACTGCAGACTGGAGATCTCCAAAATGGGGCGTGCACTCCAAAAGTGGGCAGAACCTCCAAAATGGGGCGGGGTCTCCTCGCTCAAAGACTTTCACCATTGGCTCTTGCTTCAGCCAGTTGATATTGACTTACATTTCAAAATAAAACTTTATAAATTAAACATTGTTTCTAGTTCATCTAAAATAAGATATGCTATACAAGTAAATATTCTCCGTGAGAGCAGAGCTCAAAGCTCGTGGCCAGTGCTGTTCGGACCGGAGTTTGAACATCTGGTGCTTTATGATATAACCGGGAATCACCCACGAGCTCTCCCGCGAGCCGTCCCAGCGCAGCGCAGGGGGAAGATTTTACTCTATCGCTTTGTTTTAAGCAGCGGGGGCGTCCCGGGGCTCGAAATTCGCGGGGTAGGAGGGTAGTGATGCTGGGTGTAACGATAAAGGTGCCATTGTCCGGTGAGGTCCTGTTGGGGAGTTACGGAATGATCTCATATCGCATAATATTTTTAACTGTTTATCTCCTGAACGGCATCTTTCTTTACCACGTTATTCAGCGCTAATCCCGTCGTGCAGTCAATCTCACCGGGTAAGGTTAGGGTCAGGTGTGGGGTAGGTTTAGGGGTTAGCATTTTTTGTAGCATAGTGTAGGAAATCAACACTTTAATTGACACAACCAATAAAATCTTTAGAATCAGCTGTGGGGCGGAGTTTGCACTGAAGGGGATTGGGGGGAAAAATTGCGCATGCGTGTCATGTGCCTGTCTGTCAATGGGAGGAAGCCACGCCCTATTTTGGAGCTCCCACCCCGTTTTGGAGTTCCCGCCCCCATTTGGAGATCTCAAGGCTGCTGTTATACCCTATATGACTTTTTCATGAAGTTGAAATTAAAGGGACAGTTCACCTAAAATTGAACATTCTGTCATCATTTACTTACCCTCATGTTGTTTCAAACCTGTATGACTTTCTTACTTCTGTGGAACATAAAAAATATTTTGAAACCAAACAAGTTTTGGTGATTGTTGACTTTCATTGTATGGACAAAAATGATATTCTTTTAGATATGTGTAATTAAATGATGACAGAATTAGCATTTTTGGGTGAAGGATCCCTTCAAACACTTTTGTGAATCTGACCCATTGTCCATATAGAAACACAATGTCAAAATCAGATGATTTAGGCACTGACTGCACAACTTGCAAATTGTTCTCATGCTTACTTTTCTATCATGTATATCTACGTTTTGTTTTGTACGTAGGATCTGCAGAGAGCAACCAATGTTGTGTACCAGGCTCACCATGTGAGCAGAAGCAAGCGTGGCCAGGTGGTTGGGACCAGAGGTGGATTTCGTGGATGTACTGTCTGGCTGACAGGTGGGAATTTCTCCTGTAAAACTTTCAGGAGAAATTTAGATCGAACAAGTTATTAAGGAAAGTTCACTCCTAAATGAAAATCCGGTCATCAGTTATTCACCCTCATGTTCAGACCTGAGTGACCTCCTTTGTTCTGTGAAACAGAGGAGGAGATGTTAGGCAGAATGACAGTCTCCATACAGAGTCACCAGTCACATAAAATATCACACCTTTTTTCCATACAATAAAAGTGAATTTTAGTTCAGTGTTTCTTTTTTCTACAGGGCTGTCTGGTGCTGGAAAGACTACAATTGGATTTGCTCTAGAGGAATATCTAGTTTCCCATGCCATTCCTTGCTACTCGCTCGATGGTGACAATATTCGACATGGCCTAAATAAGAACTTGGGCTTCACGACCACAGACAGAGAAGAGAACATTAGACGTGTTGCTGAGGTGGCCAAACTGTTTGCTGATGCTGGGCTGGTTTGCATCACTAGTTTCATTTCTCCGTTTACAAAGGTGCCGTGATATTTAATGACATCAGAGGTTCCTTAATTGCATGATATTTTCCAACAATTTCTAAATCAGGATTGATTAAGAGGAGGATTTTACATGTGCTCACAACAGGATCGAAATGACGCCAGGAAGATCCTTGAGAGCGCGGGTCTGCCGTTCTTTGAGGTGTTTGTAAATGCCCCACTGGAGGTGTGTGAGAGCAGAGATGTCAAAGGACTTTATAAAAAGGCCCGTGCTGGAGAGATTAAAGGTATGTTTTTGGAAAATACATCTATAAATGCATTGCTTATAGATGTCCCATCATGTTTATCATGGATAGGAGAAAATAGATAACATAAAAAACATTAAACACTTGACTTATTTTGGACATAAGAATGCAGAGAATAATGTCATTTGCCAATAATGTAATTTGCATGAATGTATCTAGAAAATGTTTTAACTACAGTACTTTTTTTTTTTTACCATGTAGGTTTTACGGGAATAGACTCAGACTATGAGAAGCCTGAAGCCCCTGAGCTAGTGTTGAAGACTGGAGAGCTCACTGTCAATGACTGCATTCAGCAGCTAGTGGATCTCTTGAAGGAACAGGTGGGTCATTCTTTCATTTCTGGTCATCAAATGGATCCTTGTGTTTGGCCAGTTGTCCCTTTCTTTGTGCCAGCAGCACACAAGACTGTCAATTTTCAGTTGAGAGATGTTGAAAAATCACTGACCAGATGATTCGTTATCCCAGGATATTGTGCCCACTGGTGTGACAGAAGAAGTGAATGAGCTCTTTGTTCCTGAAAACAAGCTGGACCTGGTGCTGAGTGATGCCAATATACTCCCCACTTTAACTATCACAGAGGTAATGCAACCCTTCACAAACTCCCACATACCCTGCTGTGTGAATCAACCGCCCTTGCATGTTACACCACAGGCTTTTCATCACAGTTCAGTTAACTGAAAGCTTTTCACTGTAACCTGGTGTTTGGAAATGGAAATCTATTGCATAATTTAACTAACTTAACTAACTAACATAATTTTAACTACTTTAGAAAAAAATGCTGTTATTTTATGGCAAACTTATTATGATGGAATACACTATAATGATGCTGTAGCAAATTTAACACTACCCCAAAACCTACACTTTTTTTTACACAAGTTCATTCCCATAAGTCCCTGCTAGTGACAACTCTTTTCCCTGCAGATGCCATTTTTGCATTCCAGTTGTGTTATCCTGTGCACAACAGCCGTGCGCTCCTGTTGTTATTGTGTGAATGGACTGAAGTTCTGTTTGTGTGTTTCGCTCTGGTCCTGTAGCTGGATTTGCAGTGGGTACAGGTTCTAGCGGAGGGCTGGGCGACTCCACTGAGGGGATTCATGAGGGAGAGGGAATTCCTGCAAGTCTTGCACTTTGGAACTTTGCTTGATGGTAAACACATTTCTAAACTGCTAAACCCACTGACAGAGACATCACCCTCAAAAATATGCACAGTTTCTCCATGTAATTTCAGAGTTAACAAAGTTAAGAAAAATAATGAGGGTTATACTATCAAATATTAAATTTGTTAAAATTTTCTATTTTTTGCTTTTCTATTTTTGTGTAAATGTTTTTGTTCAAAAGTTTTTTTCCTCAAAATGCAATTAATACGTTTATTCAATAAGGATTGATCAAAGTGATCAAAAATGACATTAAAGACATTTATAGTGTTACAAAATATTTTTATTCCAAATAAACGCTGTTCTTTTGAGCTTTCTATTCATCAAAGAATCCTGATCATAAAAATATTAAAGGAAATAGTTTTTCAAACACCAATGAAATGTCCATGAATTTTCCTCACCCTCATGTCGTTCTAAACCCGTAAGACCTTCGTTCATCTTCGGAACACAAAAATTATATATTTTTTTGCTTGGAATCTGAGAGCTTGTCCTGACCCTGCATAGACAGCAATACAAACTAAATTTTCCCAAGTCCAGAGACGTAGCAAGGAGATCTGTAAAATAATCCATGTGACAGCTGCATCATGCGGATCTGTTTCCTACGTTGTTGTGATTTGATCTGAATGAAAAAAGCGTATCCGTGTGACGCAGCTGACACTGAACAGCATACGTTGTTTATGTCCAGCAGATATTCTCCAAAATGGCACAGGGTGACGCGGAGGAGACGAATTATTGAATAAAGTCTTTGTTTTTTATTTTTGTTTTCTTTGCGTACAAAAAGTATTTCTCGTAGCTTCGTAAAATAATGGTTGAACCCCTGATGTCACATGGAATATTTTAACGATATCCTTGCTATGTTTCTGGACTTGGGAACATTGTCATTGCATTGCTGTCTATTGGAGGGTCAGAGAGCTCTCGGATTTCATCTAAAATATTTTAATTTGTGTTCCAAAGATTAACGAAGGTCTTACGGGTTTTGAATGACATGAGGGTGAGTAATTTATGGACGATTTGTCATTTTGGGTGAACTATCCCTTTTAAGCAGCCACAATGACATGTTTTTCAACCATTGATAATATAAGAAATGTTTTCTTTAGTACCAATTAACAATCAGCATGAGAATTTCTGTAAGGCTCAAATGTTACACCTGAAGAGTAATGAACTCTGAAAATGCGCTTTACATCAGCTTTATGAGCTTTACACAAATTTTATAAATTTAATATAAATTTTAGATTTTTTATAATCTCCTAAATAGTTATTTTAAATTGTAGTAATAATTCACAGTATTACGGTTTATATTGTAATTTTTTTAATTAATGTAGCCTTGGTGATCATAAGAGACCTTTTCAAAAACATAAAAAACCTTTAACCACTTCTAACTTTTTGAAGCGGTAGTGTATCTATGTAATTAAATATTAATTTAATAATACACTGTAAATAAATCAGTTATTTTCCCATGATAATCAGAACTTTTTCATTTATATGTAGTCCAATTAGCATTTGAGGGTTTGTAATACATATCAGAACATAACAGCCATAATATTCATTACTAAATTATCAATTGTCTGTTTTAGGGGGGTCATCAACAGTCTGCGCCCATTGTGCTGCACCATATTCCAAGGATGACAAAAGAAGGCTGGACTGTTTCTTGCTTGCTTGTTTTTGGTCCTGGGAGTTTCAAGGGTCAAAAGGTTGCAAATCATAGGCGCAAGCCCTTAGTTTGGTATGAGGCCTCGGGGGTAAAGAAAGAGAGTGGCCAGGGCGGTTGTGGGTTATGCACATGTCCCCAACATCGCCTACATCGTAAGGGTGAGAAGCGTGCATTTCGTGTGGCAAGAGGTCATTTCTTGTTATAACAGTTGGGATGGTGTACTTGCTAATTAGCATCCCCATAATTGGAAGGCGCTTGTCTCTTCTTTGGGTTTTGTATGCTTACGTACAGCATGGAATGAGAGTGGGGTGGGATTGGCCTGGTGCCGGGTTGGTTTTCTGGATCCGGAGGGGCTGGTGGGTAGGAATTTAGGGAGGGCTAAGACAGAGCAGGGGGGGTGAAAAAGGAGGATGTGGGAAGGGGGAGGGGTCAGGGGGGGGTAGAAAGGGTGGAATGACATTGGTTAAGTAGTTTCGATATGAAAAAATTCAACAAATTACGGTATGGTCACGAATACCGTATGTTATGATGACATACATTGCTAATGGAAAATGCTGTATGCAGCAAAATTTTAAACACCACCCGGCCCTAGGACCTAAAACGTTTGTGTTTTATAACCAAATGCCCTTCCCATTGAGTTTTACCTGCTAAGTGTGAGAAAAAACCCTCCCAATTTGGGTTTTCGTTTAACCCTTGCAGATGCGCCTTTTTGTGCAATTCCATTGCGTAAGTCCTGGTTTCTACAGACGTCCCACGGGTGGCGCGCGTCCCCTGATTGCAGACCATTGCGTCGTGCTGCTGGGGGGTAGCGGGTTACAAAAGGGGGTGGGGGGGCCTGTTGCTGCGCTGTGGGGCACCCGGTGCTGTGTGGGTGGCTGGAGCCGAAAGTGCGGGGGGAGGGGGGGGGGTGTGTGTTGGTGCTGGGTTACCGTGCGGTGGACTTGCCCGCAATGAAGCAGGTAGCATGTTTGTGCGTTGGTTGTTTCGGGTTTGGTGGTGTGCTGGACGAAGGAGTGCTGGATCCAGAGAACACCATTGTGGCCATTTTCCCCTCACCCATGATGTATGCTGGGCCTACAGAGGTCAGACTTTTGTTGAACATGTTACTCTGGGGGTATACTTTTTTAGTATAAATAATTGAGTCAAACCAATTCTGAATTGGACAAAAAAATTATTTCCTTATAGGTACAGTGGCATTGTCGGGCCAGGATGATCGCAGGGGCCAACTTTTACATTGTAGGAAATGCTTTTCCCATCCACACATGAATGGGAGGGAATGAGTAAAAAAAAGGGAGGAATGGGGTGTGAAGGTGGACGCGACTCCCTCTTTCGTCTGGGTTTTTCACGAAGCGAGCGCCAACCGCACTGCACGGCGCAGAATGCCCGGCAAGGGCGGCAGACACAAAGTGAGAAGCAAGGACGGCGAGGCACGAAAGGGAAAGAGGAAGGGCACGCAGAGACTGCAACGAAATAGGAACTATGTGAACCCCCGAACAAAAGTTGAAGATTAAGGGCACAAGAAGCAAGACGCGCTGATATGGCAAAGCTTGGTGGAACTCTAAATTTGAATATAATGAAGCATCCTTGGTTAATATTTTTTAATATAAATACCAATAAAAACAAAAAAAATAATATATATATAGAATATACTGTAAGTACTGTATCTCGATTTTCATATTGTAATTTTTAAAATGTTCCATTACAATTGGTCGACGTTAAATAAAAGGCATTATTCGATGAATGTCACATTTAGGCTTATTTTTTTTTATAGACAGCCTAATGTTAAGGGATATTTCCTCTCTGTTCTCCTGTGTTTTTTTATTTATTTTGAAGGGCTATAGTTGGTATGGGCAGTTATTGGGTTGTGGGTTTAAGGCAGCTCACTGGGGTACACTAGTTGACTTATTGTAGGTAACGAGGTTTGTAATTAATAACTCTTGATTGTTGCTCATGCTGACTAGGAGAGTTGATCACGCGGGTCAGCCGGTGTAGGTCTGGCTTGTATCCTTATGTGACACTGTTGTGGTTGGGTGGGGGAGGTGCTGGGGTGGGGGGGGGGGGTGGCAACTGACGTGGTTCAAGTCAGCTGCATTTTCTGTTTTTTTTTCAGACATGGTGAATTTTGAGTTTCATCCACTCAGGAGGGACAAATGCGGAAAGCCTTGGCCCGCAGCGGGAGAACCCCCCCCGATGGTTTTCATGGCCCCCCAAGCCTGGAAAGTCCTAGTTGAGTTTACAGTTCTCTGCAGAAGGACCATTTGTGACACAAGGGCCTGGACTATATGCAGACATACAGTAAAGCTCTATTTAATCTATTTCATTAGAACTGATAGATTTATAGAAAGATTGCCATCGTGTTGTTCCAGTCCCCTACATTGGTAAACCATAATAAATCTTTTATTACTCAGTTCTACAACATTCTTAGATAAATCTATCTTATTTATGCCTGCAAATTACTTTAAAATAGGTCTATTTTGTTCACCTGAAATCACCCCTGTAGATGGATCAACTACACAGCTACTGCTGGTTCGGTGTTGTATAGACCTTATGTCTTCGCGCGTGTTTCGAAGTATGCGTGATGGTAATAGGACCAATATTTCACCTACCTCAACTGGAGCTTTATTTGGATAAGTGTTTTGTCTTGGCAGTATTTCCACCAGTGGAGAACATCGTGTACTCATTGAAGAGGCAGATTAATTCTATAACATTGATTATAAGAATTTAAAAATGTTCAGTACTGGCAAGCGGAGTATAACCACAGTCAGATGTCTTTGACATTAACACAATAGTGTCTTGCAGTGTACGTCCATGTGCCTTAATGTAAATGTGCATTATTTTGACATTCCCAAATGAACGAGTTACTGTAAAGAGTGATGTATGAATGTGAATGATTTGTGCTGATTGCATAAACATGAAACTCTTGAGGAATCCAATGTGAAGGAACAAGAGCATATTCATTGTCTTTCCATTTTCTCAGCGGACCAACCTAAATATATTTATTATCTTACAGGAAATGTATTTACTTCATTCTACTTTTTGTACAAACTTGTGAGATTTACACTGTCATTTCTTACAATATTTGATGTAATGTGCATCGGGCAGTCATTCCAATAAACTTTATTAAGACAAAACCATTGCCATCCAATTTTTCTACAGTGTAAACAAAACATTTCAAATATATTCTGACTTCTAAGCACGTTTAGACTGAAGAGAGCAGTGGACTATTGTAAACTAGGAAACCTAGTAACTGAAAAAGTCTTGCATATTGTTCATTGTATTGCTGGCAATCCACAGACAAGTTTCTCCAAAAGAATAATCTTTCCATTTTCAAGTCTCCTTTGCCCACTCGAACCCCAAAAATAACACCCGACAGATGAGTACATGCATAAAAGTGGCTTGGCACTGGCCCCACATATTCTGTGCAAGCATATTAAATGTTTTGCAAATAAATATCTATACAACAGGTCATCACATAACCTCTACTCTGGGCTAAATTAAACGCTTAAACATTTTATTCAATATAAATGGCTTATAACTCTGTAAATGCACCTCAGTCAAATCATTCACTCGCTGGGGGAAACAAGTTGTTCTGAGTTAAAACTGTGTTAATGAACACACTTAGTTTTTTGTGCTCACAAATCAGCTGAATTGTTACATATTGTTGGGATTGTAAAAAATAATTATTGCTGGGGAAAGTACGTGCCTTATACATAACTGGAAATAGTAACTACACAGTTTCCTACACAGGGTTTTATAGAACAAGCAAAACCTATGAAGACAAACACAATGGGCCTTATTCTTGAACACAAACTAAATGAATTTCAGGTAAATCGTTCATTCTTTCATAAACGGTCCCATTTAAGTGACAATTTACTTAAGAATGGTTGTACGCATTATTTTTTAAAAATAAGGCTAATTGATTGAGTGGCAAATACAGTATGGAAAGTACAGTGCAAAAAAAAAAAAACATGATTAGAGAAAATGTATATAAATCCTGAGTTCCCCCTCTTGCAAAACATGACGATATGCCACAAATAAGAAAAACAGACCAAATCTAGGTTCTTGTTCTTTTAAAACAGCAGCATCACATTTCAGTCCAGTGGTACATGCATAAACGCCTCTTGCACTCCTGCAGATTTGGACTTCCTCATCTTCCCAATAGCCCTTTGCAAGTCTTCCTGCCTGATGGGACGGATGAAGTCTTCATCTGGACTGTAATGGGATGGAGGAGAATTAACAAGGGAGCGCCTCAGATCAGTTTCACAATGATTCAAATTTAAACTGTTTATGCTAGACGTTATGTAAATGAGTAAAACAGAGCCCCAAACTTAAGATAAAGATGTAAAAAGAGCCTGATACGTTCTGTGCGGAGTCTGAAGCCCTTTGTTAAGAGTTTACCTTTCTTGGTGCACAAAGTCACGCACACAAAGCAGAGCAGCGTCTCGGCACATCTCTCTGAGGTCACTTCCTGAGAACCCGTCGGTCTGTTTTGCAATTTCACCAAAGTCCACAGCAGACTCCACCTTCAGAAAAGGAAAAGTGACCCTTTCAGCACTTGCAACTTTCAATAACCATAACAGTTCAATTAATAAAATACTTACATTCTCATTCTCCAGGATCAGTTTCAATATGTCGTTCCTCTGCTTGACATTCTAAATACACGACAAAATTAATAATTTATCAAAAGCACTACAGAGTTTACTGATTCAATAGTAAACGTTTAAAAACTCATTTAAACCATATAAACATATTTTGAGCTAATTTCAAGGGACTTGCAGGCTGATTGACGTGGAATCTTGTGGGCATCCTTCGGAGTATAGCAGAATCAAGATCTTGTGGCCGATTGGTGGCTCCCATTATTATGACCTTTGTGCAGAAAACAATTACAACACATCAAAAGAGGAGACTAATTGCATCTTGAATCACTGATCAAATCAGTAATCACTAAAAAAAGTAAAAAGATGCTGAATAGTGCCTGGCAGTTGTAGTCAGTATCCAGTCCGTCCCATAAGCTCATGAACTGAGCCTTCATCATAGCAGTGGCCTCATGATCTGAACTTGAGCGACTCCTCAAAAAGGAATCTAAGACAAGAAGTTGAATAGAAATTACTTTGAAAGAAGGTTTTTCACACTGCATTTAATCCTGGGTTATCGTTGTTCTAAATCCTGCTTTTAACCCCAGGTAATGGTACGTTTCACACTAGTAATTTATAAGCGGGATAAGCACTGCTTTTTACCTGGGGTAATGAAACCCTGCTCCTGCATTGCAGTGCCAAATTTGTACAGTAAGAATCAAAATATGGTGTTAGAATGCTACAGCTAGACCCTTAGCAACCGACAACCAATCGCGTACCTCATTTTCACATGCTTTGGACAGTCACAGAAACACAGCACTTTAGATTAAAGAAGAGACCTTTCTTTCTCTTATAGTCTGAAAAGTCTATTCTGGAAAACTTGATAGTGCTGTTATCAATATATAATGTGTGACCCTGGACCACAAAACCAGTCATAAGGGTAAATTTCTCGAAATTGAGATGTATACATCATCTGAAAGTTGAATAAATAAGCTTTCCTTTGATGTATGGTTTGTTAGGATGGGACCATATTTGGATGGATAACAAAAATATTTGAAAATCTGGAATCTGAGGGTGCAAAAAAATCAAAATATTGAGAAAATCCTCTTTAAAGTTGTCCAAATTAAGCTCTTAGCAATGCATATTACTAATTAAAAATTAGGTTTTGATATATTTAATGTAGGAAATTTACAAAATATCTTCATGGAACATGATCTTTACTTAATATCCTAATGATTTTTGGCATAAAAAAAAAAAATCGATAATTTTGACCCATACAATATTTTTGGCTATTGCTACAAAATATACCCGTGCTACTTAACGACTTGGTTTTGTGCTCCAGGGTCACATAGAGGACTGCACAATGTAGAGCTATTATGTAAAGACCTAGTGTGCTGCATTCATCTAATCAATAACATTGACACCGCAAATATGCAAATAAGAACATTAACTCGGGGTTTAGGAATGTACAGTTTGAAATGTCATCTTATGACTACCCAGGGTTAATTGTTAACACCGAGTAAATTATACAATAATTAATTAAAATAATAATTTATGCATTTAGCAGACGCTTTTATCCAAAGCGACTTAAAGTGCATTCAGGGTATACATTTTTTACCAGTATGTGTGTTCCCTGGGAATTGAACCTACGACCGTTTGCGCTGCTAACACAATGCTCTACCACTGAGCCACAGGAACACAAAAAAAAATAAATGAGTTGTGTGAAACTAGAATGACCAAGGGTTAACTATTTCAGGTGTGAAAAGCCCTAATGACAAATATCCAGAATTGTATTGCCATATTATGTGACTTTAAAAGAGTAAAATATACCAATTAAGATTCAAAAGTAGATTTCCAGTGATCCATAAATGTGCAATGAAGCTGAACAGATCTACCTTTGAAAGCAAAGGGTAAAATTAATAACTACTGGTATATCAATATTAAGGGGTGTATGAGGGACACATAATTTAAATATGCATTTACCGATCTCATCGATGAAGATAATAGAGGGCTGTAGCTTGATGGCCAGTGAAAAGACAGCTGCAGCTAGTTTCTGGGATTCTCCGTACCATTTGTCAGTTAGAGTGGAAGGCTGCAGGTTAATGAAGCGGAATCCAGCCTCTTTGGCAGTAGCTTTGGCTATAAGAGTTTTCCCACAGCCTGGAGGCCCATACAGCAACACACCTGAGAAGATGACAAGCAAACCACCTCAGAATAATGTGTGGAGTTCAGTTTAGAAACACTTTATGGAAATATTTCCATCTAATGCCTACCTTTGGGTGGCTGAAGAAGCCTGGACCCTTCAAACAGATGTCTCTTCTGTATCGGAAGTATAACCGTGTCTTTCAGTTCAGTTATGACTTCATCTAGACCTGCAATGTCATGCCATGTAATCTGTGGACACACATAAATGATTTGTGTAACTTGCGTAATCATTTAAAATATACAAGTAGACTAGACAATTAAGGACTGGTAAATAAAGTCAGATGGTGACTTTAGATGGTGAAATTCCTCGCCTGCATAGTCAGTGGATCCACAAGATGAGCTGCAATGCTCATCTCATATTCAGAAAGCTTCACATTCTGCACTCCAATCTGCCGCATGAGTTTCTCTGCCTGTGAGGCCGCAACAAAACTTCACATTAAACTCCAGCCTTTGGTGAAGCTATGCTTTGTGAAAAGTTCAACTTAGTAAGGCTTCCTAACTTGTGGCAAATAATGGGAAAAAATACAATATAATGACCGTAGAATGTTTAGTCTAAATGAAAAGGGGATAGGACTATATATGATAAAGTAGTAAACAAATGAAAAGGGGATAGGACTATATATGATAAAGTAGTAAACAAATGAAAAGGGGATAGGACTATATATGATAAAGTAGTAAACAAATGAAAAGGGGATAGGACTATATATGATAAAGTAGTAAACAAATGAAAAGGGGATAGGACTATATATGATAAAGTAGTAAACAAATGAAAAGGGGATAGGACTATATATGATAAAAGTAGTAAACAAATGAAAAGGGGATAGGACTATATATGATAAAAGTAGTAAACAAATGAAAAGGGGATAGAACTATATATGATAAAGTAGTAAACAAATAAAAAGGGGTACATTTAAACATTTTCTACAATCACAATTTCTACATAACGGAATATTTTAGAGCGGAGCAGGACAAAAAATATCTGTAATATTACACTTACAAGAAATTGTGTACTGATAACTAACAGAACTCATCCAACCTTCCAAAACTATCAAGTAACTCATCCTGTAAACTGCGTACCTGTTTTTGTGCCTCAACTTTCTGTTTTCTTGTTGGATCAATAGCATCCACCATCCACTTTATTGTAAAATAGGTGACGGCACCAAATATTGTGAGGCGAAAGAGTAAACCTATGACCTCGTTCCGGCCCAAAGGGCGAGTGATATTGTCTGTTGGAATCTCTTTCAATACCATCTTCTTACATTCACCTGCAAAATAAAAACAATAAAATCAGTATTATTACAAATCTAGGGGGTTCTAAGGAGCCATTTACTTGACTTTTAACTTGAGTATTGAATATGGGTTTGAATGTGTAAATAAAGCTCTGTATAAACGTTACTTGCATATATACAATTCTGATATAGTGTGTCCAATCGGGTAATCAAAAGTTGTACACGCTCTTCACGCCCACTCGAACACTTGGTCCAAATACAGGAAATATGTCATGTAATTAGACAAGTGTTTTTTTTTTATTGCTTGAAGAACATAAATACCAAACAAATAACAGTAAGAAAAATCTATCTAAACAATTTAAAGAAGTCCAAATAGCAGCATAACAAAAAATACATGGATAAACAAAATAAACATAACAGGAAAAGTAAGAAAGAAAAACAAATAAATACAGGAAGAAAAAAAACTACAATGCAAGGAGCTTAATCATCAAAAAATACCTTTTATTTTAGATTACATAGTTTAAGGGCTTTTTTATGACGCATGAGCTTTAAAGATTTGAAGAAGACCATTAAATCTTTCTGGAAAAATAATAAAGTGTGGGGGGGTTTATTAAAGAATCTGCATTTATGAATGAAGTAATTGGCAAAAATCACAATATTATTAACCAAAAATTCAACATCACAATTCCGACAAAAGGACAAATATTTTACAGTTTTAAAATCAAAGTCAGGTATTAACCAAGCATAGATGTCATCCCATAATTGTTTTTGAGAATTTGCATAAATAAAACAAATGTTCCAATGACTCTGTCTACTGCACAAAAGGTGCATCCATTACAATCCAAATTAAACCTGTGTCTGAGGAACTCATTACAGGGATAAATATCGTTAATCATTTTAAACTGAACTTGTTTTACCTTTGGTAGAAGTGGAAAAGAGAGAAATCATGTTCTAATTTGAACCACTTTATCTTCAGGAAAATCATAGACAAGGAGTCTTTCTTTACTTTAGTAGGGGAAGTCTGTGTATTTACTAATGTTCTTAAAACCTTATTATTACAGCTCTGCTCTGTAAAATTAATACCAGAGATGATTAGATGACCTAATCTTGGTATCACAGGTGAATAACACAAAGCACCTTTAATATTAGACAAGTGGTCAAGTGCAAAGTGTGGGTATTGAGCCAGGCCTTATGTGAGTGCCTCCGTTCTGAAAGCATTCAATAATCACTCCGTGTTAGTTCCATGGTCAAATTTGCGCCTAATTATCTCGCCACTGTATAAAAAAAAAAAGAGTGTGTATTGAAATACTACGAACTTCTGTACAGAACAAGTAGGTTAATTAAACTAATAATAATAATAATAATAATTACACAGTACCGCCGATTCCGACACGCGGAGTACGCAACTTTGTCAATTCACTCTTAGTATGGTGATGAGTTAGCATAATTTCCTTTCATTTTCATAATTGTTTCACTGAAGAGTTATTGATGATTTCCTGTGACCTTCCTGTGGGAAAAAACAGATCACATACCTGAACCGTCTTTATTACTGGGTCTTGGAAATATTGTTTAAAAAAAAAAAGTAGTTTCCTTTTAATCCAACGTTTAATTTACTTCCAGCGATCAGATTTTTTAAAAACACATTTCATTCAGCTACACTCTTCTTCTTCTATTGCGGCTGCTTCTTCTCTGTTTTTTGGCAAACCAACGGTAAAGGTGCATGTCCGCCACCTACTGGTCTGGAGTGTGAAACGTACACGGTTCAGCTATGAACTCTTCAACTACTATAGATTAAAAGGGGGGGAGGGGGCTTTAATAAATAAATAAATACAAAATTCAAAGCTTCAAACTCTTTGCTTAGTCTTCTTCTTCTTCTTCTATGGTTTATTAGCGGTTGGCAAACTATCTTAGGTGCATTACCGCCACAAAACTGGATAGGCGTGCGGTCGGACCGCGTTGTACAAGCCGGTAAATCGTAGATAAGCTACCAGACCACTGCTAGCACAGGTAGTCCATACCATTAACAGTGCTGGAGCTACCCTTACGAAAATTAACCATGGTTTTACTACAAATAAAACCTAAAAACCATGGTTATAGTTAAACTATGGTAACCACAAATTAACAATGGATTTGCTACACTAACCATAGTTTAAGGTATTTGTAGTAGGCTAAAACTGTGATTATACAAATGGTAATCAATATACACCTAAAACCATGGTTACTACACTTTTACTATAGTAAAAACATGGATAATTTTCGTTAAAGGGGACTTTTACAGGTAGGCCTGCAAGGGTACAATTTAGCGTTTTTTTGCATTCTGTCGGCGAATGTTCTCTTCATGTATAGAGACCAAGGATACACAAAAAGTCTTGAGTTACTTATTTATTGGGCGACAACAAGCTCTGCATAAAAAGAGTTGTAATCGGATCAGTAGACTTCTGTGTATGCCGATAGAATTTGGGGTGTGTTCATAAATTACTGTCATATTGTACATGTCTGTATTCAGTTATGTACTATTTATGTACCAAATGCAGGGTGTGGGGGGGACTCAGGTCCCTGGCAGGTTCAACCATACCAGATTGGTCTCAGGCATGGCAAAGCATTGCAATTTACCAATATGCACCAACAAATGAAGCTAAGGAGAAGGACAAAATTAACTGGTATGAAGTACAACACACAGTCTTTAAAGTCCCTCATCATGTTTATCGGCAACAGGAATACTAAGGCTGGAGCTGACAAAACTAACTATTAGATAGAGCTATGGGAAGCCAAGGTTGTGGGGAGATAAATGACAATGGCAGCAGACTTGTTGACTTTGACTTGGACAACAACCTAGTGGTCAGATGCACCATCAACAAAAGGACATCCCCAAGCTGAAATGGAAATCAGCTGATGGTAACACGATTGACCACATCCTGATCAATGGAAAGTGGTCCTTCCAAAATGACAGAGTGTTGAGATGCAGATGTCAGCAGTGACCACTACCCTGTGAAAAGTAGCCTATGATCAAACTCAAACTTCACAAGGTGAAAGAGGAAAGTCAGTGACGTAAAGCTAGATGCTGCCAAGATCAAATTTCCTCAAACCTACAGGGAACTTTGTACTGAAATTGAGGAACCATTTTAGTGTCTGGAGGGCGTTTCACACTGAGCGTGATTAATTGACGCGAATGTACGATGATGTTCTTGAATAAAAATGTTTCAATAAAAATGTTATTCACACCAGGCGTGATCAATTGCGGCATTACAAAGTGAGATTTTTTTTTTGACCAGTGTGTCAATTTTTTCCCTGTCTCACCAGGATTAAACAAGCTGTCCAATTAGATTTGAATTTTAGATTATGTTCCCGGAGGTGCTGCTGTTGCACAAAAGGGCAACATTGGTGGTTTTATATCAGAAACACCATTCAGAAAAATTATATTCTTTAAATACAGCATACTACTTTGTTGCACTTTCTAAGGCAAATAGAATGATAAGGCACTCACCGTCAATCTATGGAACTCCCCATGCTCTTCTCTTTTCTCAAGAATAAGGTGTATCCAAAAATGCTGTCTTATTCTTTTCCTTTCCTGATTTAAAAACAAAAACTCGTCCTCGCTGCTGCTGGTAGAGAAATCCATTTTCTTTCTTTTTCTGTGTTTCTAGAATTAAATCACTGAGGGTTCTTCTGAATTAGTGAGTGTGCTCTAGTCTTAATGCACATCTATTTTGACATATATTTTTGATATTTAAGTGATACAACATTTAAGTGATTCTCCTTCTCAGTGGTCAAAGACAATAGGATGATCAGCTGAGTGGTGAGTAAATGCATTCTCAGTCTGTGCCATCTATCATACAAGTGTAAATTATCCGAAGGTGATCCATCGTTTCGTGTTTGGTGTGAAAGCACTATTCATTGGCGATTCGCTTCGCTTTTTTTGTGTAGCCCTCAGTGTGAAAAGCCCTTTAGATGACACAACAAAAAGGCAGCCAGGCATTGACATCAAGTGGAAAGCCATCAAGAAGACCTACGTTGATTCATGTATTGAGATTAGGCTACAGGAAGAGAAAACACAAGGAATGGTTAATACCTGGCACTTGGAAAAATAGAAGAAAGGAAACAATTTAAAGCCAAAATGCTCAGCACTAAGTCACCAATTCCACAGAGCATACAAGTCCAAAGATAAGGAGGTGAAGAAGAGCACCAGGAAGGAAAAAAATAACCTTTATAGAGGAGATGGCTAGCCAGGCTGAACACGACACAGAGAGAGGTGATTAAGCGCTGTATATAAGATCACTAAACAGCTGAGCGGTGGTAACAAAGGCCAGTCTGCCCCAATTAAAGACAAGAATGGCAACACCCTCTCAAATGTGCACGAGCAAGCCAGCAGACGAGTACAACACTTTCATGAAGGACTCAACAGACCTGAACCAGTAGAGCCCGCCAACCATCTAGCAGCAGCAGATTTTCTGAACATTTACATCAGTCCCCCAATTGAGGCTAAACTCAGACGTGCCATCAAAGCACTCAAGAATGGAAAGGCAGCTGGTATTGACACCATCCGTCCTGAAATGCAGATCTTTAAGCATCTACCAGAATGCTCACTGACCTGTTCAAGAACATCTGGAAGAAAAGCATCATCCCCCGAAGACTGATCCAAAGGTCTCATTATCAAGCTTTCCAAGAAGGGCAACCTCCAAAACTGTTATAACTGGTGGGGCATCACACTACTTTCAATACCATCGAAAGTATTTAGCAGAATCTTCCTGACCAAAATTTAAGTAGCTCTTGACCACAGGGTGAGACAAGGGCAAGTTGGTTTAAGGAAGGAAAGAGGTTGTGTAGACCAGATTTTTGCCCTAAGAAACATAATTGAGCAATGTTTGGAGTGGAATGCTCCCCTATACATCAACTTAACTTCAAAAAGGCCTTCGATAGCCTACAACGTGACACCTTATGGAAGATCCTGCGTGCCTACGGAATCCCTCAAAAGATGGACACATTGATTGAACTATCTGAAGTTTGAGTGTTGTGTCATCCTACATGAGTGGTATGTAGTGAAGCCAGTGGGTATGACAAGGATGCATCCTCTCACCAATCCTGTTCCTGGTAGTTATTGATTAGATCATGAGACATACAACATCAGACAAGCCTAGAGGCATACAGTGGACTTTCTCCCACCAGCTTGAAGTATATCTGCACAATACAACCTCAGAACAGAGATGGCATTATACAACAGCAATTTGAAATCCGTTCTGCTGTATGGGTTAGAATGCTGACATGTCATCAAGTGTAACATGAAGAAGATTGAGGTATTCCACAACAACTGCCTCACTAGAATTTGCCATTTCTTCTGGGCAGAGAGGATCTCAAATGCAGAGTTATATAAGAAGACCTACTTGCATAGAATGATCATGAATGATCAAGCACTGTAGAATGAAATGGCTTGGGCATGTCCTTCAGAAGGACCAGAACCACATCCCGAAAGTAGCTATGAGTTGGAGACCACCTGGGAAAAGGAAGCAAGGAAGTCAGATAACAACCTGGAGGAGGACTGTAGAAGCTGAACTGAAAGAACTACACCTCTCATGGGGTGAAGCACAACATTTTGCTAGCGATATAACAAGATGGAAGAAAATTGTTACAGCCTCATTTTCCGTAGGGAACTAGAAGACGTAAAGAATAATCACTCTTGGGACACAGTCACACAATAACAGGGTTGTCAAAATGGGAACTAGGCTATTTAACAGCTTTTCTTCAGTAAAATAAGTGATAAAAAAAAAACATTTTAAATGCCATGTGCTCACACCAAACATGATCATACATGTGTAAATGGCCAAAGAACACAATCTCAAGTCATGTGTGGAACAAAAAACAACAATCAAGACTAGGGCTGCATTTCACTTAGCTTTTTTTATGCCCTTCCCTCACTAACTTTTCTATCTTGTTGACTCCGATGTACACCATTGCTTAAGTTGTGTGAATGTCCACTGCGTAAATAAAGACAAAACCATAAGGTTCTTATTCTTGCATAGTAGCCTATTTATTTGTGTTGCATTGTGGTATATGGAGCTGCCTAAAGTCTACATACGAGTCAACTCCCTCCCACTGTCAAAATTGAGGGGTCCAGAGTCTCCCCATATAAATTTTCCTTGTCCACTTGAAGTAGAGTAACACACTTCAAAATGAGGGCAAGGATTCCCCCGAGAGGAAGTGCTTATGGACATTTGCGAGTGTGTGTGTAAATGCAAAGTGGAATGCATGCTAGACAAAAGCACATGGTGTGGGTACAAAACCCCTAGACCATATGCTCACGATGAACATGACAAGACAAGAGCACAAGTCCAATGAACAAGATCAAAACCTTGTGCTCAGACAAAAACACAACACACAAGCACAGGAACAGGGGACAAAGAACCTTTGACATGTGTTCACAACAAAAGACAAAACATGGAAAATGAGCATCCAGATCCTGACACAAAACCGAAACTGAACCAAACAGGACTGTCAGGATCTAGATCCAGACACCATGCCCCGAGCATACACCACATAGTCAGGAGAATGCATACCCACAGCCACACACTCACACAAACATAAGACAATATACCACACGAGTGTCAGGAACCTGACACCAAACAAAAATAAATACTGATGAATGTGACAGGACCCAGACAAACACTGCTAGCGAAACCACACTTTTGTGTAACTGTACTTAACTGAAACCTAGTTGACTCAAAGCTCAAAATAGTTGCTGAGATATAGTAATAATGTGAAAACTTCTTCATGTTCCCCCTCTAAAAAGAGCCAGTGAGGATGCGACACTCCTAGTAGAGTGAGCTCCAAGGCCTAGAGGTGAAGGGAGGCCCCGCACCTCATCTAGCTTAGAGAGATAGCATCTCTCACCCAAAGAGAAGCCCTCTGCGGCCAGCATCAAAACACACCAAAAATTGGGACGACTTGCGCCACTGACCAGAGCGGTCCACATAAACCTTTAGGGCCTGAACAGGGCAAAATAGGTGAAGCCTCTCCTCCGAAAAAGAAGCAAAGGGAGGAGGACAGAAGACATGAAGCACAACCACTTGAGAAAGGAATGACATGGACAAGACTTTGGGGACATAACCAGGCCTGGGTTGCAGAAACACATTCACAAGACTTGGGGCAAACTGCATGCATGGCTCACTCACAGAGAGAGCCTGCAGATTCCCCACATGCTTGAGAGAGGTCAACGCTAACAAAAGCACCACCTTAAGGGTCAGAATCCGGTCAGGAGCCTACTCTAAAGGTTCAAAAGGTGGTCCTGATAATCCCTCCAGGATAACTGACAAGTTCTCTTGCAGGAATTCCAGCACTGAGCCAGCTGGGCAGCTGACTGGATCCACTGCACGAGCCACACACCAAGTCTCATAAACCTTCCACTTAGAAAAATAAAACCTCCTAGTGGAAGGAGCCCAATCATTATTGATGGTCTACTGAACATTAGCAGGATGATCAGAAGCTATTACTGGTTGCCACTGATGTCACTGGACAAGGGTGCCAAATCCTGTCCTGGAGTTGAGATAGCAGGTCCCTCCTGATGGGAATCTCCCATGGGGTTTGCTCCACCAGGGAAGTCAACTCTGTGAACCACGTCTGGGATGGCCAGAAAGGCGCCACCAATAGGAGTCTGAGTAAGCATGGGCTCCCCAAACTGTGCGAGGTGGGGGATGCTCAGGCTTGTCACTCCTCCCAGAGGGCTCCTTCCTGAGTGTAGAGCAGTCTCTGGGCTTAGTGGCAGGAGTGGAAGGTTCACAAGCCCTCCTAGTTATGAAAATCTTAAGGGCAGTTGATAGAGTCTTTGCCGTGCGGAATTGTCAACCACTCAACTGACTGCTACTCCAAAAAGGCCTGACTGGGAGATAGGGGCATCTATTAGGAAAACCTTCACCTTTTCACGAATCTCAGTGAGATTTAGCCAAAGGAGGCGTTCGGTAGTCACCAAGCCCGCCATTGTGTGTCCAATCCAGGCACGTGCACACATAGACATCAAAGGGGGCTTGAGCACCTGTCCTTTTTCTTCCTCGAGAGAAAATGCCCTCTTTTTTTTTTAATAAATGAATATATGTATATACGTGTGAATCGTTGCACAGCGTTCCTTGTAAATCTAATAAAAAAATCTAAATATCAGGTCGGGTAGGGAAATGTTGAGACTGTCGAGTTCTGATGCCTTTCTCCCTCCTCGTCTCCGCGCAGCACAGCAGTGTAGCACACATTGATCGGCACATCAGTCACAGACAGACAGAGAGCCGCAGAAGTCTTTTATTTTAATATGTGAACCCTCTCCCTTCCTTTTTCCAGTTGTGTTTGTGGGATGGTTGCAGGGGGGGAAGGTGATGAACAAAAGACTAAGCTACCTGTGCCTCAAATTTACAGCTAATTATCCAAAAGACAAAAGACAAATATAGTTAATTTGTCTTGCTAACATCCATGACTCATGATGAGAGCCATGTAAGTTAGCTAAAGTTTAGGCAATATGAAGTCTAGTAGGTTAGACCAGTGCGAGTTCTTTCACTGCATTGTTCAGTTTATTAAAATGCATTTAGAATAATCACAAAATTCAAGATATGGTGGCAGAAAATGTATACATTTATATCATTTCATATAGTTAATCATCACACGAAGACTTTATACAGCCGTCAATAAACATGAATTTAATACACTTACGTTAGACACAATTGACTGTTTTTGCTCTATTTCGCCAACAAAAATCATTCTGTTTTGTGTCTCTGAGCAACATGATGGTTTTTTGTTCCTGAATGAATCAACCGTTTAATGAATCGGTTCAATCGCAATGACTCACTTATAACACTGACTTGCTGCCACCTACTGGCGGTTTTGATTTCACATTTAAAATATCTTTTCATTAAAAAAAAAAAAATAATTTCAAATATCAGTATTCAACGTTTTACGAGCAGGAATAAGTATTTGTAACTGAGCGGTTAAAACAATGTCCTGTATTAAACTGTGTAAATGCCACTTCATAAAAGGTAAAAATCAATTTAAACTTATTGGAAAAGATTAATTTCTATCACTGCTGTGAACTGATCACCACACAGAATATGCAGAATATCAAAAACTTTAGAAGTCAGCTGTCCACGGTAGTCCGTACCAGATATCAGCACAATAACACATTCAGCAAAATGTTGTCTAATTATCGTTAGATAAAATCCCAGAAAATAGCTAGATATATTTTTTGTCAATATCGCACGACCTAAATATTAACGGTTTGGAGGAAAAAATGTAAATAAATGTGAGAGATGCCCTTTTTTCCACTTGAGCCCCTGCCCCTCAAAATGTCTGTGCACGTCCCTGGTCCAATCGCACATGCAGTGTGCTTAGTTGCACACAATGCCAAGTCAGTAGCTCTGCGGAGCTCCTAAACTGCCTCCGGGGTAAGGCCCCAGTGTAAAGAAGAAGAGAAAAAGACTTCCAGGATTGAGCAGATGAAGGTGAGAGGTGTGTGGTCAGTGTGTCCTCAATTGCTGAAATGCTAACATAGCTGTGCTCCACAGAACCAACAAGATTGATGAAGTCAGAGGCCGCTGCATTAGTGAGACAAGCAGAAAACAGCAGCTTCCAGGATCTCGTGATGAAGATCGCTGAAAAATGGCAACTTTTCTCCAAACGGGGCATGAATTCCCTGCACTGGCCCTTTACAGGCCCACTTAGGGCTAGCATAAGGGCCCCCAGCGGGCTGCCAGCACAGAGCCTCTGAGATTTTGCTCATTATCAAAACATTGGCCCCTTAGTGCTGGCCCTGCATGGGCAGACCTCACTTAACCCACACTATTAATCTACAACAGGGGTGCCTAACCCTGGTCCTGGTCAATGGTCCATTTGAGAGATATAAGCGCATTACCGCCATCAGCCGTAAAGCAAGAAGAAGAACCCTGGTACTGATCAAACACACCTGAACCAACTAATTAGGATCTGAAGGAGCACTTGATAATTACAGACAGGTTTGTTTAATCAGGGTCCTCCAGGAACAGGATGCACCCCTGATCTATAACAATACATCCGTTTCCACTTTAAATACTTTTCAGCTACTATAACTTAAGTCTTTGGGAAAAACAGTTTTCAAACATCTGAAATGGATGTAGTCACCACATAACTAATGTCAGTATTGTCAAAAATGTACAGTAGTCAAAGGGATTTCAAATCAATGGATTTATTCAATACAAAACATTCAATTCAGGTTAATACAGCTACATATAGCCAAATATGCAAATACACAAAATTACACACAAAAAAGAGAAAGCAAACAAAGCAATGTAAGATTGTATGATTTTGTCATGTGAAAGTTGATGTGCAAAAGTCTTATCTGTAGGACATCAATTTCCAAACACTGTCCGTAGCTGAAGTTGGCTGATAGCAAATGAATAATCCAAACTCTTGTAATGAAAACACGCCACACCTCTTAAACACCAGACTAATCCCCCTCGTCCCCCCTCCCCCCCACCCCTCCCTCCTAACCAGGAACAGTCAAAGACTATGGTCCCACGTCAAAAATAACTTTAAATCCATATTCAAACTGGACCATGATGTGGTAACCTCACACCAATAAAGAGTGCTTCTAAAATGCATACAATTACATTGTTTTAAACTCTTACCATCAATCCAAACATCAGCCATACATACATGTTCCATCTCTGCAAAAAAAAAACATCAGCAATGTACACTTTAAAAAAAAAAAAGTTTTGAAATTATACATTTCCCAACCAGGACACAGCACAATGTGTTCAACAGGTGAGCCATGCTGGCTACTGCTGCTTGATATTGCTAACTCTCTTCTTCTTCTTCTAATAACGTTTTATGGCGGAGGGCAAACCAACTTCTGGTGCATTTACCGCCCACCAATGGCTGGAGTGTGAAGCACTACTAGCAACTATATATATATATATAGATATAATGTATATAAAAAAAAACTCTGCTAACTCTCTCTACCACATGGCTTTACTTAAGGAAACCTAAAACACTCTAGCATCCCTAGTGGTAAGGAAGAAAACAGGACATGTTTGCAGGGTTAGGGCCGCTTAGGAAATGCTCATCAAGGTTTGAGGACTGATGTTTGCGAGGTTCATCAGGAAACTCAATGCTGAGCTTCTGTGTGGCACGAGTTAGCACCTCCTAGCCACTAGGCTGGAGAGCGTTAGCTGAAGCAGCCAAATCATCCAAATCGGATGCACAGGGAAAATTAAACTCCTACATAAGCAGGAAAAAGGGCCTTGCGTTGCCACTGGCTGGAAGATATAATAATGAATAAATTCCATGACCAATTTTGGGTCCACAAATAACCATTCAGTCAAAGGTTCTTTAAAGAACCATCTCTTTCTTACCTTTTTGTAATCTGAAGAACCTTCTTTCACCACAAAGAACCTTTTGTGAATGTCAAAGGTTCTCTATGGAACCATTTAGACAAAAAGTTTCTTCTATGGCATCGTGAAGCACCTTTATTTTTAAGAGTGTAGGGCCTATTCAAAGGAAAATCTCAGAGAAGCCTAACTAGAATGGGCCAGACAAACCTCTTCTGAAGTAAGAGAATCTGAGGGGTTGATGGCATGCTCACTATTACTCAGGAGATGCCCGCACCATCGGCCAATAAATTGGCATGATTTATGAGTTTCAGACAATTGGCAATGAAGCATTGAGTGAACCTATGAACTAGCCCTGTTCTCCACCATAACAATAGGGACTAAACAACCGATCATGGCAATTGACCAGAAAAAAAATCTTTTCACATATTGAATTCTCACAAACCCTCAAAATAACAACAGTCAGGGGGTATGCACGTACAGTAACATCAGTGATTTTACATGGGCTCCACAGCCAAAACATAAAGGCTTTTGTAAAGAAACAAATCAAATATTTCGTTCAACCATAATTAATGTTTTGCAAACAAATATTTATAACAAAAGACCATCACATAACCTCTGTTCTGGGCTAAATTCAACACTAAAACATTTCATTCATGGCCAATAAATCTATAAATGCTTTTCAGTCAAATCATTCAATTCTTCAACTGAATGGGATAATTTACTTAATGGTTTACAATTTACAAATAAATCTGTTCTGTTAATGTGTTATAAATACAGTTCATTGACTGAATCGCAAAAACAACAGAGCAGGAAAATTACAGTACAATAAAGGTTATCAGAGAAAAACACCCATCCACCATTATTAATCCTAAGCACATCCTAAGCACCACCTTTTTCAAAACATGACACGATATACCGCAATAAGAAAAGACATTGATTAGATCTAATTTAATCGTCCAACAGATCTGTTGTTTCATCTTAAAATAGCAGCATCCCACTCAGCCCAGTGAAAAATGCATACATTTAATTTAAACCATATAAACATATTTTGATTGAACTTACAGGCTGATTGACGTGGAATCTTGTGCATCTCCCGCACTATAGTAGAATGAAGATCTTGGGGCTCATTGATGGCTCCTATTATTAGTGACCTTAGTGCAGAAAACAATCACAACACATGAGTTGGAAAAGTAAACTGTCTTGCAGTTTGGATCGCTGATCAAACCAGTAAATCTCACAAGAATTGTGCTACACATGCAAACACATGCTGAATTGTACCTAGCAGTTGAAGTCAGTATTAAGGCCATCCCATAAGCTCATGAACTGAGCCTTCATCATGGCAGTGGCCTCATGATCTGAACTTGAGCAACTCCTCAAAAAAAAAATCTAAGACATGAAGATGATAGTACTTACTTCAAAATGACAAATATACAGAAACAGATGTTGATTCACTTATTCAATTATACGTTTAGTCTTTACTATTTATTTTTATTTCGTGTATAGTTTATACTAGTACCTTGTGTCTGAAATAGACTATGCCCGTCTCTTTTTGTCTGAATGGTTGTCTCTTGTTCTCTATAGTTTCTCTGTCTGTCTTATGCAATTGTACATATTGTCACTGTCCTGCATTTTAAACTTCATCTTTTGCATTTCACTGCCCAGTAAAACTTCTGTAAACAATCCGGCCCAAAATGAATAACTCAAACATAATGGAAAAGTAATGTAAAACAAGAGAACTAATAAATGAATGAAAGAAACAACAAAGAAAGTAAACAAAGGAAACAATATTTCCTCATTCACTAAAACCTGAAATTAAATAAATTAAATGCTTCATCAAAAGGATCACTTACCAGAAATATAGTTTAAAAAGGCAGCTTCCCTTTAATCAATTGGTTTATTTAGTTCCACAAACCTATACGACACAATCACTCCACAGTCCCTCTCTATAACCTGATGCCACAAAGCTTTACTATAGTTGTATTAGGTTTTGAGTAGTCTAAAGTCCAATTCCAGCTATGCGATTATGACTATAGGCATACTTGACATTTAAGATCTGTAATGCAATTTTAGTCATAATTTACACTGAAGATATGTACAATAATTTTTTTTTTTTTTTGGTTAGGTCATTACACTGTGTATGAAGCACCCTAAAACACTAAAATATTTAAATTGGATCAACGCAATATAGGAAAATTGCATGGCAAGCATTAAATAACAGGCGGATAACCGTACAAATATGCATATACTGTACATACTGCTGCACATCTCTCAAATTACCAATACCAGTAAAGAAATCAGATAAATACAATAGGCTTCTTGAAACACAAACAAATTTCTTTGTAACTAGATCTTAAACTATGATAGTTATTTTGTAAGCTGTCCCTTTGAACTGAATGCAGCAATGTCACAATTTAGACTTATTCCGCTCCTGTTTTATGAATAAGGTTTATTGATTGAATTGCAAAAGCAACATAATTTTTCTATATTTATAAATCCTGAGTTTCCCTTTTGCAAATCATGGCATAATAATATGCCACAAAGGTCAAGGTCAAGGACTAGGTCAAGGTTCATCTTCTAAAAAAACCTGGGTTCATGTTAAAACAGGAGCATCAAGTCAAGTCAAGTTTATTTGTATAGCGCTTTTCACGATACAAATCATTGCAATGCAACTTTACAGCAAATTAAGTTTCTACAATATTTAGTGGTAGCTTACCAGTGGTGACTGTCAGTTAATGTACATATGGCAGAAATGTACGGAAAAATAAATTTAAGACGTAATAAAACAGACGATGAAGACTATTAACAGCAATTATTATATGATGCAATCAGACTTATAGCAAAATGTGGTAGTTCTGTATGTTGATCACATTCATCACATTCAGTCCAGTGTTACATGCATAAGTGTTTCCTGAAATCCATCAGATTTGGACTTCTTCATCTTCTCCAATGCCCTCTGCAAATAAAAGAAATATTTCCATCCTACCTTTGGGTGGCTGAAGAAGCCTGGATCCTTTAAACAAATCTCTGTTCTGGATCAGAAGTATAACCGTGTCTTTCAGTTCAGTTATGACTTCATCCAGACCTGCAATGTCATGCCATGTAATCTGTGGACACACATAAATGATTTGTGTAACTTGCTTCTCTTAAATAAATAAAAATTGACTATGATAGAGACAACTAACTACTGGTAGATAAAGTCAGCTGGTGACTTCATTCCCTACCTGCATAGTCAATGGATCCACAAGATGAGCTGCAATACTCATCTCATATTCAGAAAGCTTAATTTTCTGCACTCCAATCTCCCGCATGAGTTTTTCTGCCTGTGAAGTGATTATAACATGTTGCTGATACTTATATAATATAATCCATAAATATGACATTAAAGGAGTCATATGATGTTGCTACAAAGAATATTATTATGTGTATTTGGTGTAATGAAATGTGTTTATGCGGTTTAAGCGAGGTGTGCTCTGATTGAGCAGCTATCCAGTGCGTTGTGATTGGCCGAATACCTCAAGTGTGTGACGGAAATGTTAAGCCCCTTACCATACTGTGATGCTATGTCCCGGCTGGAGCAATGAGAAAAAAACAATAAAACCCATTATAAACGAGGCATTTGTTGCATCCAGTGGGGACATAATTACGGTTTATAATTACTTATACGGTCTTTTTACGCGTTGCATCACGCCACAGAAACAAAAACATGTCTGCATTTGTGATCGGAGAAATGACAAACAACAAGCGCTACTCTACACTGCTTAAAACTCACGTTTGAATCATCAGTGGCAAATTCTTTAAATATGAAAACGTACTTACAGACTGTGAGTCAGAACAGCCGGCATTGTAAGTCCAGGAAACAGTCCTCCGTGAAGATGCTGAACATCTGAATATTTGGGTTGAACTGTATGGAACAGTGTTGTAAATACAACTTAACACTGATTTCTAGCCGTGTGATCTAAACTAATTATATCAAAAACGGTTTTTGTGCTTCAGCTTTCTGTTTTCTTGTTGGATCAATAGCATCAGCCATCCACTTTATTGTAAAATAGGTGACTGCACCAAATGCTGTAAGGCGGAAGATCAGACCTAGAACCTCATTGCGGTTTAACGGCCGGATAATACCGTCAACAGGAATCTCTTTCAACTCCATCTTCTCATAGTCATCTGCAAAATAAATAAATAAAATAAATGACCCATATTAGACACTTCTTGCAAACTCAAAACTTTACTGCTTAGCCGGTTGCTTAGCCTATTGTGCAGCAGCTGTTTATTTTAATTTTCAGTTAGCTCTCAGAAATCTTTCTTATCATAATAATTAAATAATGAACCAGCACAGTTTGCTTTCATTTTTCACTGGAGATTGATATAACTGAACTGAGATGTGCTTATTCATGTTAATCCTGAAAGTTGTGAATTCAATTTGAAGTGAAATTAGCAGACAATAAATAAATGGCCTCAAGTTAATTAAATAATTTATAAATTAACAAATTTAGTCAGTGATTAATATGACAGAATATGAAAAGCAAGAAGGTATATCTTATTTAAATATGCGAGCAGAGCATCAGGAGAAGAATGTTTAATGCTTATAGCTCTCGCACAGGTGCAACAGGAGACCACGGGGAATGTTGATGGAACAAGGGACCAAGGTGTAGCAAGAGACCAAGGAGTATCAGGGTAACACAGCGAAGCAGAAGACCACTGGGAATCACAAAGCCATGGCAGAGCAGGAGACCACAGTGGCACCAAGGCAGAGCTGAGGGATCAGGTAACCACAGCAGCAGAGATGGAAATCATGGTCGAGAAGAGACATTGAAACTCAGAGAGGGCTGTCTGGCCATGACAGAACAGGCAGGGATGGCCACCTTAGGTGGCTCCGTGTTGTGAAAGTGTACTCTGGGATGGCCTTCCCTTACCAAAAAGTAGTATACTTCAAGTTTATTTTAGTAAGTATACTTAAGTAAAGTTCAAGTATATTTTTAAGTATACTTTATGTAGTAAGTATACAAATATCAATGTACTAGTAGTATACTTGTAAGTGTACTATTTCAATACTCATTGGGACTAAATTGGCCCACTTTCTAGTATATAAAAGTATACTTTTAAGTATACTTTAAGTATAACAGTAGTAAACTTTGAGTACACAACTATTTACATCAAAATGTTTCGTTTGTACTGCAACTATACTAAAAGTGAACTTATAGGTATAGTGATAGTTTAATAATTAAATACTTGTAGTAGCATTTTTAGTACACTTTGAAATATAGTCTCAGTAAACTACTAGTTTAGTAGTTTTATACTGCAAGTATACTCGTAAGTTTTCTTTAAGTGAACTTTACATCATACTTTAAGTATACTACTATGTCCCTACTTAGATATTAATTTGTATATATTTTGTTACACGAATATCTGAACATACAAAACATCAAAAAGAACAGGGTATCTGCTTGTAAACAACCACATTTAACACCCACAGCTTATTGCATTATTTTGTTCAACACTTGATATGTGGATAAGTTTATAAATAAACAAATAAATAAATAAATACAAATTTTGAACAAAAAGCTGAAAAAAACAGACTATGAATTGGCTTCAGAATGATAATCAAAACGTATGTAAAGTCGATTCAAACACCCCAAGCTTGACAGTCGTATTACTATTCATTGGTCGACATTTTATTCCATAATGTTACTCAGTTTTGATGCTGTTTTATGTCTGATGATTGTGTTAGAATACATGTGGAAGCGTCTGTTGTTTTCGGTTTCTTCTTTACTTGTGTTTTTTTTTTGGAAATTCTGTACAGAAGATGGGTACTAGCGCCCCCTACAGTATAACAATGAAAATACGGATTCTAGGAACACAAGTATAGCTAAAATGTATTTAGACTTTTTCTAAGTATAAGTATACTTAAATGTAATTTTAAGTATATTTCTGAGAAGTATATAAAGCACATTTCTGAAAAGTACATAAAAAGTAGACAAAGTATACTTTCCTATTTTTAGTTAAAAGAAGTATACTAATAGCCTTGATAATTAACGTAGTGTTCGAAGGGAATTCCTGGCCTTGGTGCTTCTTTTTTCCATTTGGTGACATCGCATATGTGAATGGAGTATATTTGAAAGGCTGTGCATTTGGCTGTGCTCATTGGCTAAGCATTGTCCTGTCAAAAACTGGAAGTTAATTAATTTGGGCCTCTAAACTTGCAGGACTGGACAGCGGATTAGAACCCTTGCTATATGGATTTTTTTCTTTCTCACCCTATCGTCCACCTGATGCGGCTGTTTTTTTTCAATGGTATGTACATGACCTCTTACCATGAATCCACGTTGTCTTCGAATACATACGCATGTTGAATTTAACAACACTCCTTTTTCTTCTTTTTCTTTTTCTTTTTTTTTTTTTAAACACCCCCCCCCCCCCCCCCCCACAACTTCTTCTCCCTTCCTTATTTCCGGCCCTGTGTTCTCTTCCTGTCTCTCCCCCCCCCCCTTCTCTTTCCCCTTCCCCTCACTCCCCCACCCACCCACAGTCCACAAAATGAGCAAGGATGACATTTCCAGACTTCTACTTTGAATATACAAACTGCGAAATGTTCCATGATGCAGGAGGAAATGACATTAATGAATATATAGACTCTGTGACTGTGCGCACAGTATGTTATCACTTTTGTAACTGTCAATACAGTAATTTTCTCAAATAACGCTAAAAGGCTGAACATGTTTACAATGATTTTGCTGACTGAGTAGTAGTGAGTAGTTGATCCTTTAAGAGGGTCAACAGTCTGAAGGCCTTTTTATATTTATCTGAACTTAGGCCGAAGACAAAGGTGTTATATATTAATTTTTGGAAGGCCTTTATTTTGGAATTCAGCATCAGAGAGTCCTGACACTTTGTGAGTGACATCATTCTGATGTGACATTGATCTCTGGAAACACTAATACCATCTAGTCAGGTGGCATTAGGAAATACATGCTTTATTAAGTTATACATTTTGCAGGCTTTGTTTCACACTACCCTTACCGCACCATGTCCTTCCAAACTCCTATTCGGGTGTTTAGATCCACACTGAGTCTCTTTTAAAACCGACCCCGAACCAGTACCCTCTTAAGGGGAGACCCCGTGAAACCAAAGGACCCCAGGTTCTTTCCTTATAATTACTTCCACACACATCCCTCGTTCCTGAAAGAGGACTCGGATCATTTTTTGAATCACAAATTAAGCACCCCCGCCCACAGAACACAAAGACGAGGGTCCAGTACCCTCCTACTCTTGTGATTACCAGCAACCTGCTTGCTTTTTGGATCTAGTCCAATTCAGTGTTTGATGGCTGACCCTATGCCTCCAAAATTCGATCCCATTCACTTACACTATAGTGCACATAACCCAGAGTGTTCGTTTGTAAAGATTATTAACATTGCTAACAAATATGCTGAATGAGCTTTCCTTTGAACAAGGAATATTCCTAAATTAAGTTTATCTTTTGCAAAAAACATTTTGTAGTTACACCTTTGATTTGTACAGCTGATTTGTACAGAGACATCTAATGACCAAACTACATCGGGATTTTTGAATGAAAAAAATCAGGTGAGCCCGGGCGATTGTGATCCATTTTTTGGGGGCCCCCCCACGTTTTTAAAGCGGAAGCTACTCGACCACCGCATGATTAGGTCTCGAGTTCGGTTCCTTCTGCAGGGGTCTGGAGTGTTCACATGAGGGGCCAAAAAAATCACGCGAAACCGCACTCAGAACCCTGAAACTGACGTGTTGAAAAAGTGTTTTGAAAGAACGCTTATTTAATATTTTTATTTAAAAATAAAATGAATGTGAAATCACGTTCAGCGAAGGTCGCTTTTATTTTTAAATCAGTTCTCACACACTCTACATTATTAAATGCGCAAAACACAAAACAACATGGGGGCTAGATTAACTGTTTTTCATATGTAACATTATATTTCCATTTAGTCAGTTGCTTCATTTAGTTCCAGCAATTAGATGTAGGCTGCACGACATAGGCTACTAATGTCTGTAACGAATCATCCACTGAAGGCAAGCGCAAGTGAGAACTCAAGTGCAGTTTATTTAAAGGTGATATCCAAACAAGAAACACAGACATAGCATGAGCAGACTTGACAAAAACAGACTAGACTCACCAACAGCGGATTAAATACATTCAATACACGACGAGGGCACAATGGGAACATGAAGCTACTTATATCCCCCCCTCTAAGGGCGGCTCCTGATGCCCTAATGTAACATCCACCCCAACCAACACAAAACGTCCAGGAGGGTGGAGGACTGGAAGTGGTCCAGGGGGCGGGATGGAGGGCCATGCCCGTGAAGAGGAACAGGCAGAGCGAGAGAGAGGGGAGAGAGGGGAGCCAGGCGGAGCAGGCAGAGGCGGGGGGGAGCCATGGCGGAGCAGGCAGGATCGGGGGGCCAGGGGAAGCGGCGGCAGAGATCGGGGGGGCCATGGCGGTGCAGGCAGATCGGGGGGCCATGGCGGAGTAGGCAGAGCGGGGGGCCATGGCGGAGCAGGCAGTGCAGGGTGGCCGGGTGGTGACGGCAGAGCAGGAAGCCATGGTGGTGCAGAGACATGGACAGACCACTTGACTGAGATAGAAAAAGCAGAGAGTTCTTGAATGGCCTCCTTATCAGTGACAGGGCAGGCAGAGAGTTCTTGAATGGCCTCCTTGGCCATGACAGGGCAGACAGTGAGTTCATGAACTGCCTCCTTGGCCGTGGCAGGACAGACAGTGAGTTCATGAACGGCCTCCATAGTCATGACAGGGCAAACAGTGAGTTCATGAACAGCCTCCTTAGTCATGACAGGGCAGACAGTGAGTTCATGAACGGCCTCCATGGCCGTGACAGGGCAGACAGTGAGTTCGTGAACGGCCTCTGTGGCCGTGACAGGGCAGGCAGTGAATTCGGAAGCGGACGCCACCACCTCAGGAGGTTCTGCAACGGAAGCTACCACTTCTGGAGGAACAGGAAAGCTTTGGAGCGGACTCGTGGATAGGAGAGGCCTCTGGAGCGGACTCGTGGATAGGAGAGGGCTCTGGAGCGGACTCGTGGACAAGAGAGGGCTCTGGAGCGGACTCGTGGACAGGATAGGGCTTTGGAGCGGACTCGTGGACAGGAGAGGAATCTGGAGCGCAGTGTGCAGCCCACACGCTCAAAATGGCGATCGCCATTACAGGAAGGGCAGCAGAGTGTGTCATGACCTCTAAGATGGCGGGGCTTAAGAGCGCTGACATCACTGGGATGCCTACAGCTCGCACTGTCATCAGAGGTGGGTCCATCACACTAGCAATCAGTCCTTTGAGTCTTGGCCCAAGCTCCGCGTTCGCAGGAGCTTGGATATTATAGCCCCCCCCCCAAAAAAAAAACCTTAGGGGAAATCATGGAGATAGTCGTGACGTGGAGAGGCTCAGACATGGCAGCCATCTTGCCCGGGGACTCAGCCGTGGCGGCCATCTTGGCCGGGGGACTCAGGCGTGGACCGGGAATGATGGAGCAAGCTGGCCGACCGTTGATCCGTGAGCAGGTCCTGGAGTAGCAGGCATGATGTGAGAAGGCTGTGGCTTGGCAGACATGATGTGATCAGGTTTTGAATTTGCAGACATGATAGGAGTAAACTTTAACTTAACTGGCAAGATGTGAGCAGGTCCTGGAGTAGCAGACAAGACGTTAGCAGGCTTTGGTTTGGCAGACATGATTGGAGCGGCTTTGGCAAGCCCAGGCATGACGTTAGCAGGCTTTGGGTAGCAGACATGACGTGACAGGTTTGGAGTAGCAGGGCATGATGTGAGGATAACTTTGGGAGTGTCAGGTCCTGGCATGACACCCCCAGTGAAAACAGTTTCCATAATGCAGAGCAAAAGTCTGTGTATTTTCAAGAGTCCATTGGGGTATTGCGTGGCTTAAACGAGATAATGTTGTCCAAAAAACCAATAACAAAATGTTTCTGTCAGGAAAGTGTCATGGAAAAGTACACCAAAATGAACAACTACAAAAGTCTGCCACAATGATCCTCTTAATAGGGCCGGCTTCCTTGGCCCCGAAATCGGAAATGAGCCGATCTGCATGGGGTTCATTTTGGTGGTCGGGTATCTGTATAACGAATCATCCACTGAAGGCAAGTGTAGTGAAGAACACAAGTGCAGTTTATTTACAGAGTGATCCAAACAATAATCCAAACTTGACTTGACATGAACAGACTTGACTTAACTTGACGAGGCATGAACAGACTTGACTTAACTTGACGAGGCATGAAAAAGACTTGGCATGAAACAGACTTGGCATGAAACAGACTTGGCATGAAACAGACTTGGCATGAAACAGACTTGGCATGAAACAGACTTGACATGAAACAGACTTGACATGAAACAGACTTGACATGAAACAGACTTGACATGAAACAGACTTGACATGAAACAGACTTGACATGAAACAGACTTGACATGAAACAGACTTGACATGAAACAGACTTGACATGAAACAGACTTGACATGAAACAGACTTGACATGAAACAGACTTGACTCACCGACAACAGGTTACAACATCAATACACGACGAGGGCACAATGGGAACATGAAGCTACTTATAGGAAACAAGAGGGTCACATGACAAGCACAAACCAATGGGAAAAAAGACACATGACTAAGACAACCAATCAGAACATGACACAATGAACAGGGGGACCAATGGCATGAATACATGAGGGCAAGGGAAGCATGACCCTGACAGCATGAAACAATTACAAAATAAAAAACATGAAAACATGAACATGAAACAAAACACCACATTACAATGTCGCAGTTCCCTTACCAAAAAGAAGTATACTTCAAGTTTATTTTATTTAGTATACTTAAGTAAAGCTCAAGTATATTTTAAGTATACATTATGTAGAAGTATATATCAGTGTACTAGTAGTATACTTGTAAGTGTACTATTTCAATACTCCTTGGGACTAAATTGGCCCACTTTCTAGTATATAAACATATACATTTAAGTAGAATGGTGAACTTGGAGTACACAAAGTTTACATCTTGGTTGTAGTTTGTACTGAAGATAAAATGAACTTATAGGGTATTGTGTTATATTTATACTTTCAAAAAAAAAAGCCTTAAATAGTTTTCTTCTATCTATTGGTTTTTCTTAATTATAAAAAAAACCTTGCTACGTGTACTGTGTTAGACTAACTGAGACTTGTTATAGCATTGCGTATCATTGCTCTTTTGTTGATTATGATTGCTTCCATTGTCCTCATTTGTAAAGTCGCTTTGGATAAAAGCGTCTGCTAAATGTAATAAATGTAATACTTGAAGCATGTTTTTTGTACACTTTGAAGTATAGTCTCAGTAAAATACTAGTTTAGTAGTTTTATACTGCAAGTATACTCTTAAGTTTTCTTTAAGTTAACTTAATCATTCAGTTGAAAAAAAAAAAAAAAGAAGAATGTTGGTTAGGTATGTTTTGAAGCATGGATGCTGGTTTGAGCTGGTTTAAGCTGGTCCTTAGCTGGTCATGAGCTGGATTAAGCTGGTCATGTGCTGGTTTAAGCTGGTCCTAAGCAACTAGCTCCTGCTCAGGGCCAGCTTAGGACCAGCACATGACCAGCTAAGAACCAGCTCATGACCAGCTAAGGACCAGTTTAACCAGCTCAAACCAGCAGCCATGCTTCAAAACGTATCTAACCAGCATATGCTGGATTTTTTCAACACAGGGGCATACTTAGCTATATACTATGTACCATTTAGATGCTTTGTATATATTTTGTTATATGAACATACAAAACATCAAAAGAAAAGGGTATCTGCTTGTAAACAAAAACATTTTTATTCTAGCTTCATGCATTCTTTTTGTAAACACTTGAATGTGGGTAAGTTTCATAAATAATTTTTTTTATAAATAAATAAAGAACATTTTGAACAAAAAGATGAAAAAAGACTATGAATTAAATCTTGAATCTAAATATATTTGAGCTATACTTGTGCTCCGGGAATCCATGTTTTCATTGTTATACGGTAGGGGGCGCTATTATACATCTTCTGTACAGAATTTCCAAAACACAAACGAAGAAGAAACCGAAACAACAGATGCCTCCACATGTAATCTAACACGATCATCAGACAAAACAGCATCAAAACTGTGTAACGTTATGGAATAAAATGTCGACCCATTTAGAGGTAATAATGACTTTCAAGCTTTGAGGTGTTGATTGACTCCATCTACGTTTTGATTATCATTCTGAATCCAATTCATAGTCTTTTTTCAGCTTTTTGTTCAAAATGTTGTTTATTTCTTTCTTTACTTTTTTAATGAAACTTACCCACATTCAAGTGTTTATAAAAAAGATTGCATGAAGCTAGAATAAAATATTTTTGTTTACAAGCAGATACTCTGTTCTTTTTTTTGGTGTTTTGTATGTTCAGATATTCATGTATCAAAATATATACAAATTAATACCTAATTAGGGACATAGTAGTACTATACTTAACCCTAAAAATGGCAAGACCATAAAGAGAATTTTCCATCTTATTGGGACACAAATAATACAACTTCATCAGTTTTTTCAAAACATGACTTTTCATTTTGATTTTAATGTTTGTATCCCACAGGATACGTTGCCAGTTTGGGGGTATAAATGAACTGAAAACAGAACACTTGTTTATCAATGCTTGTTACAACATGGTTGTAATTCCTGAACACTTTGGAATACAGACCTAAGGTTGGTCTCTTTTTAAGAAGACAATCAGCAGATTATTGCTGAAGTGAAAGCATTTCAAAAAAGAAAGTATAATAAAGTTATAGAAGTTTAAGTTTGCAGTAAAAAATAATACAGTATAGTTTTTTTTTAATTGTATATAAAATAAATAATTTATAAAATATGTTGCACTTCAAATTGCAGTAAAATCTAAGCCATATGTCTAACCAAGTTATGTTCCAAATCTGAAGTTGATATCACCAAAATTGTGGTTCCTGTGAGATTTTGTTTGGGCACTATACCAAAAATAACCACTGGGTTACACCCAAACTCTATTGAATTTTTTGATGCAGTTTTCTGTCACAAATCAATAATTTTCTGTCACAATATCACTTCTATTACAAAACAGTCACCAAATATGGAACCTTGACTGTCAGACCTTTCCAACAATATGTGTTTTATCAAGATTACAAAAGGTTTGATTTTCTAAAAAACACAAGCCACAAACCACAGATATTATATATATATATTATATAATATATATAAATATATTATCTATGTTTTTTCTTGATTATACCACTAAAAGGGCGATGTACCCCTGAGATACAAAACATGTTAGAGACAGATTACAAAACTAATTAAAACTGTAGCATAATTCATAAAATTTCAATGTAAACATAAACGGCTATGAGAACAACAGCTTTTAAAAAGGAAGGCCCCTCCAACGTGTGGTAAATATGTGACACTAGATCAACTTTTATGGAGGGTGAGTAGATTTTCCCACTACAGTGTTACCACATTGCGTTTTAAATGCTGCCCGTGAGAAAAGAAGATGTATAACAAAGGTCAAATATCAAAAATTCACAACAAAACACCCTTCAACTGAAATAATAAAGAAAAGGGGACCTTCACTTTCCCTGCCTCTCCCCACCGCCTCTCAAATGTTTCTATCACACAGGATACGTTGCCAGTTATAGGGTTAAAGTATGATGTAAAGTTCACTTAAAGAAAACTGCAGTATAAAACTACTAAACTAGTAGTGTAGTGAACTATTAGTATACCTATAAGTTCACTTTTAGTTGCAGTACAAACTAAAAACATAAGATGTAAACTAGTTGTGTACTCAAAATTTACTACTGTTATACTTAAAAGTATACTTAAAAGTATACTTTCATATACTAGAAAATGGGCCAAATTAGTACCAAGGAGTATTGAAATAGTACACTTAAAAGTATACTACTAGTACACTGATATTCGTATACTTACTACATAAAGTATACTTAAAATATACTTGAACTTTACTTAAGTGTACTTGATAAACTAAACTTGAAGTATACTTCTTTTTGGTAAGGGTTGTCGTGGTTTAGATTTGGTTAGTCATTTAATGGGATCAACGCAATGGATACGGACGCAACAAGCGTCATCATGTCATAAAAGGTACTATGGCAGCGTCAATAATAACTGAGTAGTTGGGTTCAGCCTAATTTTTAACGGCGGAACTGTCAAATATTTAGATAGGTGTAGATTGTGATTTAGTGCCCATTTATGCCACAACTAGGCTGAACTCGGCTATGAAATCATAGGCTATTTTCATATTTTCTTATTCACAACCTTACAAACAAAATAGGCTACTGTAGCCTACTTAACATAAAGTAAACAAAGTAAATCATATTTTCATATTTCCTCGTTCAGCAATACAAACTGAAACTCTTAATAAAGAGGTCACTTACCAGAAATGTAGTGGTTTTGTTTTGGCAATGCTTCCCTTCAACTGTGTTGCGATGCGACCCACAGGGTACACTGTTACAGAGGAGGCTCCCGTACCGCCTCCCCCGCACCACCAGAGGGAACTGTCCCCAGAATATTAGCAATCTCCCATTCGGACTCCAATTCCCATCACCCCCTCATGCCTGGGACTGATTAATCAGCCACACCTGCACCTCATATACACACACACACATATAAACCACTCACACACACACACACACGGACTCTGCGAAGTCTTGATTTGCCCCGGCTGTCATTTCCGAGCGTTATACCCGTGTTTGAGTTTCTGTGCATCTGTTATTGGACTGTTTCCCGTTACTCAGATTTTTATCTGCCTGCCTCGACTTGGATTGTTTCCCCTGGACTCTGATTGCTTGCCGCCTCCGATCTCTCGCCTGGTACTCGACTCTGTCTCAGCCTTGTCTCTGCTGTTCTACCTTGCCGGTATTTGACCCTGTATTGTCTGACTCTTCTAATAAAGCTGCAAATGGATCCACACGCTTCTGTTCCCCCCTTGCATGACGAATAAGGAAAACATAGGGAGACCACTTTTTGACTTTCTCAGTTTTTGTAAATCCACATGGGGTTCAGAATATAATTTTTTAATACACTGTAATTTCACACTTGTCTAGTACAAATATGTCGCTTTGTTTCATGATTACAGTGTATAAGTTTTTCATTATTTACCCTCAAAAAATGGAAGTGAAAAGTGACAACATGCCCCGTAGGTGGGGTAAATTGTAACATCTGAGGGGCACGTTGTAAAATGACCATATGACAGCTTAAAATGTTATCTGATCGAATGAAAAAAAATATACAAGACAAACTAAAAATATTTTGTCAATAAAATTTTTTGTTTTTTCAAATAAAATAAATGGCGTTTTTTTAAGAATTAAAAAATCATCTGATTTTGGAGTTTGACAAAGAACACATTGCAACCATGCTTGGGACGACCCACATAAACGAGCAAAAATGCTTTACATGTCTCGAAATAATAATTTCTAAACATTGACTGTCATGCTTTATTCACCTGTTTCTCGTTGTTTATCATTAAAATTAATTAAAGTAAATAGTGTAAATTACATCGCTAATGCCATAGAATAGCACATTGTAACGCAGTGTTACAACGTGCCTCATCCGCCGAGTTTAAAACCAGTTGCTGTCTTCTGATAGTTAGCGAAGCATTAAAAAATAATTTAATCTGATAAATAACAGATTGGAGATTAAAAAAATAATAATAGCAGATCTGTCTCATTTTAAATGATTAATAAAAACAGAAATGAACAATTTACTTAAGCCAGAATTTACTATGGTAAAATAAATGTTCATTTATATCGTCAAAAGATTTTTGAATTTTGGCGCACATTTTTTTTCTATATAATGTTGTTATGGTAACTAATAAATACTGTAAATATTGTTATGCTAACGTCTGGAAATAATCAAACCATGTGTGTTACAACTAACCCCGCGTTACTTTGTGCCCCGCGCGCCCCCCTACTTGTTGTAAAGTCAAAAGACAATGATAATTACGTAATTCAAGATTTAATGCTATTTGTGTTATATTTCATCTGCAACAACATTGTGAACTTTTATACAGATACAGTATAGAATAGCCACCAGGGCAAACATTTGGCCTTATTTGATGAGTCAATATGTGCATGAGGACTCACGACTGTGGAAAATAGTGTCGTTGCATAAAATCAGATGGGAAGTAAGTGTCTAAAGATGTAAAACGTGATGATTAAAGTATGAATGGCTAACGTCGAGTTAAGTGTACAAGATGCACATAGAAACTGTGTGAACATGGCTCAGTAGTGGTTTGGTTTATGTGTTGTTGTTTGTGTTACAACAGGAAAGCTTTATTTTTTTATTTTTTTACAAAACGTAGAATGAGAAATAAAATTCAAAGCACTACACAACATAACATAGCTACCATTTAAACTAACATACCGAAACATAAATAAAAGGGAGGGGGGAAAGGGGGATAAAATGAAATGAAATAAACAAAAAATAAAAATTGCAATCAATCAATAAACTATGTTCCGTTGTTCAAGATGCAATTTGTGACTTGCAGTATAGGATATCAATAATACTCTTCTGATAGGCTACACACTCAAATCTGATACTGTCAGTTCGAGCTCAGCACACCACTACCCTCTCCTGGCAAAGACGAGCTGTCATTATAACAATAAGGACACAGGTATTATTCAACGGCAAATGGGATACGCGTAAAAATATAGCAGACCATGAAGAAGGAATGACTTATTAATTCCAGATAAAACGAACATATCTAACATACTAATAAATCATAAATAACTTATACATTAGGTCATACACAAAGCACCACACATAAAAAATACACTAAAATCTGAGCATAAATTTGGTTGAATCTTTACATATATTGTGATATTTATTATTCACTGACACAAAATAATTACAAAATAATAAAACTCTTAAAATGTATCTATTTATTTCATTCGATTTATTCTATATATGATTATGTGTGGAATTTATCCTAGCATTGTCATAGAAAAAAGTATGGGAAAAGCTTGCTTTTATCTATAAGCTATTTCTTTTGCTACTTAACATTTCCTTCAAACAAGATCTCCTAAATAATGTTACAAATACAGATAAAAAAAAATCAAAAAAAATGTCAAAACATTTAGAAAGGGGTTGTACTGGAAAAGCACAGGAGAACGTATCATTGTAATATCTACAAACTTTCATTCTAATCTGACAGATGGCGCTGTAAACTCAACTAGAACTTTCCACCTCTGCGCCGTCCTTGGGGGCTAAATGCGCATTTCAGCAAATGGTACAGAACACGCATATTGCATTAATACATGGTTAAAAACATTTGCGTAATCGCTGGCGCAATTAATTTATATAATCACTTTATAATTACCAAATTATGTGCTTGCTTCTTTATGCAGTAACTTACTTTTCTGCTTGCGTAAGCATTTCAGCAATTTCCTGCCTTCTATTGCAGCAGGGTAGTACAGGCATTGGTGAGGGGGGTATCTACGCGCATTCTGATATTTTCCCCCATACTGTAGTTTTTCAAAAATATACATTCCATGTTGTTCTTTTCAGTCATCATGTATCAAACCAATGAATAATTCTTTCAAAAAATGAAACGAGAATGCTGGTGTGTATTACCTACATACTGACTTGAAATCTGATATAAAATATTGGAAACTTCCCTCATTTCTGTACACACGTGACCCTGGAACAAAAAGTAGTTCGTTTGTGCTCTGACTGTATTCTTCCGCTTGCTGTACCTAAAAAAAATGTTAATGTATTTTTTTTTTATTTAACGTCATAACAGTTCAATATTTGTACCTAATAATGTGTGTATCTATATACTGAAATACAGAAAAAGCATTGGTGTATTCATACAATACTGCATTCGTGGAACTACTTCACACAGCGTATGAATATGTTGTCCGAACGTCACCTTTTTCAATGGGAAGCCATGATGGAAGTTTGAGAGTTTAACAGAGGAGCAGCGAAGGAAAAGGACCCGCCTGGAGACCGCTCCTACGTGACATTTAAATATCGAGTTTTTAATTTCTTGGTGGAGGCTGTCACCTTTCATTTCATGTGTTGGAACCTGGGCATCGCGGATTGTTGCAACGTTCGATGGCTTTTATTTTTTTAAGGATGGGTAGACGAGCTAGCGCGCTAGCCGTTGAAGCTAGCGGCTAGACGGAACGCGAGCGGAGTGCGAGCGGGGCTTTGACAACCGTTCTTGAGGTGGAAGCGCACGGAGAGGACCCTCTCTCCGCCTTTCTATTCAATCACGGCGGCTACGGTGCGACCAGAGACTTGTCGTGCACTAGAAATTCTGCAGTTCGAGACGTGGGACGTCGCTTATCTTTTCACCCAGGGCTCGTCTGAGCTGAGGAGGGCATTTTGGAAGCCGGGCCTGTGGTGGTTTGGAGCGAGGCCCTTGATGAGAGAGCCATAGCAGACTCCATTCTAGCTAGCAGGGGGACTGCGAAACGAGCAGAGCATTAAGTCGACCGATCGTCCGAAAGCAACAATACTCTCGCACACACTAAAACCGCAAAGACTCCTATCACAGCCATGGCTGCGATCATAAAAGAATTTGTCAGTCGGAACAAAAATAGATACCAGGAGGATGGATTCGACTTGGACTTGACCTGTATCCTCTTTGATCAATCAAATGTCCCTGTTCTGTCTATTGTGTAGAAACCAGTGTCTGCAGTGAAGGTAATAGCTTGCATCTTGTTCTAAATCGACAAATCTAGTGCAAGTTCAGAAGAGGATACAGACGAAATGAGCGTCCTGTTGATTTCATGAGTTTATTAATTTTTATTATTATTTATTTTATTTGTTTTTGAAGCTATTGGCACTGGCACCTAGTCGGCGGCTGGAGCTTGACGTGATCTAGATCTAGTAGGTTTTGTAGCTTGATCAACTCGAAGCCAGCGCTGTTTACGATTCATGTCAGTTCTCAATCTAACCAAGTCATCGAGCAGACAGAGAATCAACAGACTGCACGCGCACTCATTTAATTTGTACAGGTGTTCTGGGCAAGTTACATGTGCAAACTACAATGTAAGCAACGTCAGGTTGTATTAGGTCATTATTTTCCATTCTTATGTAATCTGATCCATCGATTGGCTGCTAATCTGAAATCCAGCACACAAGGCTTCGCGCACGAAAACTGCAGTTTGGGGGGGTTTAAAACAAAAGATGCGTCGCTTAGAGGTCTCACTGGCTTATATAATGCGATGGATTAGATGAAATGCACAAGCAGTGTCACACAAAGAGCCATTGCATCAGCTGCTCGCAGAACATAGATCTCGCGCTCAACTTGGTGTAGTTTTGATTTGAGCATAAATGAGCCAGTTCACACGCTTGCGTACAAAAGGAAATGCTTTAGTATGTGAAGTATGTCTTTTTCGTAATCGCAGGAAGGGATTCGTGCAGTCTTGTTAAAGAGGTCTCCCTCTGTAGCGCCGTGTTTTAGAAATGTCACTGATGCCTGCTCACTGTTATGTGCCATATGTCAATGTCATTTGTGTTTTTCAAGCACAGGCATTGTATGCATGTGCATTGCTGGTTTTGTGAAGGCTTTGTTCAGGTGCATTACATCCTTGCAGATGAAGTGGAAAAGTGGTTTGATTACTTGTTTTATTTCAGCAGGATTCGGTGTTATTGAAGATGAAATATTAAAACCAAACCTGAGGTTTAGCTGTAGTGCAGTTCACCGCACTGTCCTGTTCGTTGTCCTGTAATATACAAAAAGACAGGTGTACCAAACACTAAGAAACAGGCAGGGCTGGAAGGACAGTTAGAGGGCAGGATCAAATAATTGAAGAGGTGCAATTATTTCTCTGTGTAGCACTATAACAATGGCTTTAGGAATCTGGTAGGCCTTGGTGGATGTTTTGTCAAGAATTTTGAAATGTTAAGTGTATTTACACTAAACAAGGATGCAGTTTTGCTTTAGATCTAGTGTGTTACATGAGTAAACTGTGAATTAATTGATTGCACGGACATTGATTTGCAGGGGCTTTGATGGTGTGTGGGTTCACTATTGCATTGCATCTTGTTATGCACTCATTGCATTTAAAACGCACACTGTGTTGAAGTGGAATGTAGGACTCTATTCTTACAGAAGTTTCAAAGGATAAATATAGAGAATGATTTCATTCTTTCAGTCCCCTTTTCATGTTACTGATAAAGCAACACTGTCTACGGCAATGATTGATAAAATGCATCTTGTGTGATCGTGGGTCATGAAATATGTTTACTAGTTTTAAGCTTACATTTGTTTTTCTTTCTTTCTTGAAGTTAGCCAAGATGAGACTTTTTAGGATTTAGGTTTTATTCGATCCATTTATTCCCAATACTTTTGCAGTTAAAAGTTACTTATTTACCTGAAATGTATAACACAGTTCTTTAGATTTTCACTTGACAATTGCTATAGACTTCAAAAATAATGCCATCATTTGATGCAAATGTTTAAGTCTGTGAGGGAAAAAAAACAACAACTCACCAATGTGCGATGTAATGTCAGTGCAGCACTCACCTGATTGGACAAAGTGACAGTTCTGCTCGAAACTGTCCAACATGGACTTTAAATTATATATATATTTTTTTTTGTCAAACCTTCGATTATTTTTATGTCCAGTGAGTATCATGGATGCCTCATTCAGTCCATCATATTTATAGCTGGTTATTTACTTATGCATGGCATTTATCTTAAGCGATATGGTCACATTCACTATGACTAAATAGGTCATGCTGATTTGAATTTGGATAATATTGTGTGCAATTCTTTGAAAGATAGATATATGTGGAATGCATTTTTCTACATATTTTGTTCTGACAACAAATATAGGGAGCTTTTTAAAAGAGAGCAGTGCATTTGTGTTATGGATAAATATCCTGATTGATTGAGTTTGATCAGATCACTATGATCTGTTTACTGAATTTGTCCGTGTGTTTCAGACTTTAAGGATCAAAGAATTGTTCTGTTTATCTGAACCATTAAAAATAAAGACCCAATATTTTTTTTACATGCATATTAACTGTTTCATGGAGATGTGGATCTCTTAACTTCCTAAGCTTTTCACTGTTTTATGACCTTTATTTTTAGATATTTTAAAATTTAAACTCGTTATGATTGTCATGTGAAAACAGTGAAATCTAATTTCCTAGCTGCTTCAGATGGTAAACATTTAAAGACCTCTTATGGCTTATCAGAATCACACCATCCCTGAGCTCGTATCCATATAGCTGTCAAAAATTATTATTTTTTTTCTTCTTTACTCAAACGTAAAGTTAGCCAGATCAGGAGTGAGAACCACATGCTACACCATCCGAGAACACAAGACGACATTGCTTACCGTCATCTAGCCCAGATGTTTTTTTTTTGTCTAGAGCATTCTGTCAGAGACCATCATTGTATGGTACTATTGTTGAAATTATTTTTTTTTGAGATCATAATTAAGGCTCTGTTTAACTTGTTTGTATACAGATTAGAGTGATCACGGTAGATTTAACATCTGATATTTTGTTGTATTTCCAGACTTGATTTTTAAAGTAGATTTAAACAATTGTGAGTTTCTTTGTGATAGATATTGATAGAATTGCTTTGCCAACTGTTTGTCTGCTATATCGGGGTCTGATTAGATCATCTTTGATTATATAGGCCTGCATGTGTATGTCGGACTAAAGAAGTGATGCACTCGTTATGGAAAGGTGAGGAAGGAATGTAATTCCAGGCTGGGCTAAGGCACAGTCTGATTTATTTAGTGCCCCTGTGTAGCCTTCTGGGTTAGAGGTCTATGCATTGGTCTCTTACAGCGAGAGCCATCTGTTCTATATTACCCAGAATCCTGTTATCTGAGCTCTCATTGCACAACTAAAAAGTAAAGCACAAGGTCTCCACTTAAACCGGGCCTTGGTCTTTGTTAGTTTTCCTGCTCCTTGTGGCGTCATTTAGCTGCTTTGCATTGTTCACCTACCTTGTCTCAGCGTTTTTTAATTTGTGTTTAACTGGTTGTTACAATTGTGCAAGACCAGGAGCCAGTGGACTTTATAAATGTGTTCATATTAAATCAGATGATTGTATTTTTTTTCTCTTGTCCATATCAGTTTCCCTAGAAAGAGTCTCTAGATTTCCTTAACATTGCTATCTAGATATTTATCCTAATATAATCGCAATGGGCTTTCCAGCTGAAAGACTTGAAGGTGTCTACAGAAACAACATAGATGATGTAGTGCGGTAAGTATTCGCTTTTTATTGTCTTAAGAAATGTTGTCAGTATAACGTGTGTCTCTTTTAACATTTATAACCCATGTTGTAGCAAAACAAGAAAAAACTGCTGATAGTTACTGCTATAGGCCTTTCACACAGTGTATCTAAAATCTCTGAAATGACCTGTTGCACTGCTTTATCAGTTTGCAGTGTGCACCTTCAGTGGCATTTTATGAAATGTGTAACTAATGTTAGACTGTGTCATTCAGTACGCCATTCCACAGTCATACGAATAAATGCATTTGTGGTGTTAATTGCTTGACTGTAAATATTAACCTTGATTGTGCAGAAAATGTTTAAAATAATGGTTTTATGTTCCAACCACAATTCAGAGCATTAGACATTTTTTTCTAGTCATCCATAGTTCCTTAGTGATGTTGCCTAATAATTGCGTAGACTAGTTGTGTTTACATGCACATTCAAACTTCTCAAAAACATTTCGCCTAATTCACAACACATGCCTATATAGTAGGGCTGAATGATTAGTTGACATTATCGACAAGCATCTGATCATAGCGATGTAGAGGTTAGCACCAGCTTTGCAGTTCCTCTTTCCAGTAAAGTCCAGTCACGTCACATTCATTTACATAGCACTTTATGCAATAGATTGCTTTAAACCAAGCAGCTTTGCAGTATTAAACATGATCAAACGGTCAGTGTCACAGTTCCAGTTAGAATTACTACTTTAAATTACATTTTAAATTAAAGCTTGATCTAGCTATGGACTGCTTTGATTAATGTAACACTATAAGGTGTTTTAAGAGAGATTATGTTCTGAATAAAATAGTTTACCAAAAATAAAACTTCTCTTACCTTTTATGTTCAATATCCATTTGACTTAAAAAAAAAAAAAAGAAGTCAGAATGATGAATTAATTAAATGGTAAATGAGAATGTCTTTGTCATCTCATTTTGTGTGCCAAATATATTTATATGTATTGTAAAAAAAATAATTGTATAATACTGTAATTGTATGATAGCAATATAATTGTTTGACATTTTCAAAAGCTGAAGTGATTACCTTCTTTTATTTTTTTATTTAGAATATGTATAACTCAATATGTTAATTGAAATAATCGACGATTAGTAAATTAATCATTCTAAGAATCGTTTTAATTAATTATCAAAATAATCATTTATTGCAGCCCTAGTACGCACATGAATTTATTAACCTAGTTCTAATATTAGTGAAATTGATGTGTTATAAATGAACGGCTCCATATAAGGGTTTTCCACGCTACCTTTTATTTATTTTTTAAAACCTGTAGTCACCCTTGTCAACCATATGCTCGAAAGACACCCTCTTGTCGTTACAAAACAAGTGCTGAAAAGTGAAGCCAAAATGTTTAGATCGCCCCCAGGTGGCTGGACCCAGTATAGGTCTTAAACCCCACCCTCTCCCATGTAATCCAATGGGATGCGAGACAAACTAAATTAATTAAAAAAACACTTAGTATACATTTTTTCCAAAGATGGTTTCCGTCATTTTAGGTAGTTCTTATTAGGGGTGGGCGATCTGTCGATTTTATATAGTGATCGATCTCGAAGACATCTACGATCTACTTTTCAAGTGAAACGTAGAGACCGTGATCTTTTATGTCCTCATAATAATGTTAAAACTACAGCAGTGTCTGCCTATTAGATGACTGTGGCTGGTCAAATTATATCCCGCGTCTCTATCATGTGTCTTTCATGCGTGGTGATTTTTTTTATTTAAAAAGCTAGCAGTAGTACTGCGATGAATCAAATTTTAGTTACAGTTTCGATTTGTGCCACAAGCTGTTCCAATAATTTCAAGCGGTAAGCTTTCGCCTCTCCTAAACTTAACGTTCAAATCAGTCCAATCATGCAATGTGACTGTCGTAAAATGCAGTCTACTGTGGGACATGCTTTATTTTAAAAAGTGTTATTAAAAGCGCATTAACTGCGAAAGAGACTGTTCCCCAGGTGTGTTCTGTGCAAGCGCTCCGAGGCGGCGCTAACACGAACAAGCAAAGTATATGTGGAGTTTCAGGCATGCGCATAAATGATCAAATATACACAATAATATGTCAAAATGTCTGTCTTAGCGAGTATTTACATAAAGACAGTCAGTTATGTCTTAAGTGAACATAAACAATTAGGAAAGAAATAGGTTGCATGTCAGTATATTAGATCCGTGCATTCGGTCTTAAAGAGACAGCAGCCTAATAAACCTACTGCTGTCTGCAAATCCATTAATGTTACTCCACAACACAACTACAGAGCCAACACTCAAGCTCATCTTGAATTAATCACTTTATAACTTTAATAAGAATCAATATATTTGATTCATACAGTGATGCAGTGTTTTAAAGTTTAACTCCGGCTTTAATGTCCATTTTTGTTGTTTAATGCAATACTGTATTTTAAATTGTTCAAATTTAGGTGTCAACCCGATTTAAATCGAACTGGATCGATTAATTGTTTTAATCATGGAATCGACTAAAGCTATCACTGGTCGATTAAGCAGTTTAATTTTGGGCTGCGTGCGGCTCATGCGCAACCACGTGCTAGCAGAAACTGGTGAGTAATGCGGTAATAAAATGCATCCATCATTCATTTCCATACGTAGAAATTAAGCTTTTATGTGGATTAAACTTTGAAAAGTAGCATTACAATAAATAGAAAACGACATCTCAAAGTTCTTCAACATGGGAAAGCACTAGAAATGTGTAACTAAGTCATTTCCCCAAATATTCTTTCATATCGGAAAATCTCTGCTGCGCTTGCATGACAGGGAGAGGCTAATTCAATTCCTACACACTTGTTAATTTTGGTGGCCACTGTCTAGGTGTTCATCATTAATTTTGTTCCTTAAATAAACCCCAATGATTTCAACTAAAATGAGGGAACAAATTAATAAATCCAACGAATTCTTAATTCATGGCCATGAAATCTCAAATCGGCTTCCTTTCATTTTTTGTCATTTTTCCCTTAGATTGGGGCGAAACGTGATAAAAAGTGAAGGAACAAATAAATCAACCTGCGAAATTAGAGGGTTGGACCATGATGGATTTAGGAAAGGAAACAAACCTAAATAAGATGAATTGTGGCAATATTCGTGAACCAACCGCAACCATAACAAGCCACGTTTAATTGGGCTCGAACGGCATCCAAAAGCATGGTCGCGATGTAACATTTTCCAGCTAACCAATTATTCCTCTAATATACAAAGCTTTTATACAACACTTGTCATAATCAGAGCTTATAATCTGTAAATAAATCATTACTGGATTCAAAACAGCAATTAAAAAACGCTGTGACCGACACTGACAATACAACTTCAGTTTTCCCAGAACATTCAATGACGTCACTAAACGGTGATGCCACAACTAAGAGCATCGTTCACAAGTTTCTGCATGGACCTAACTAGCCTAGGCACAAGTTTTCAAGCCCTGGGACAAAATGAGATGCTTTAAGGAAAATGTATAGCCTATGTAAGCAATAGGCCTAAATAAAAATAACATGTTTTCATAAAAAAAAAAAAGCGAAATATATCTGCCTCGCGCGCGCACACCCCACATATTCTAGCAATTCAAACTTACATCGCAGTCTGGTCATTATCAAAATAAAATAGTCAACCATACATATAAAAGTTTACACTGGTCAGTTTAAATAGACCGTAGTATACCGATCCACTCTGGTGTTATGCCAAGGACGTTTTTGCTCATGTGAAGAGGATGATCTTTTCTGTCTATATGCGAATGCGTGTTAAGTACAAGCCTAGTTTACATTATAATTAATAGTTTAACATTCAAATACATTGTGAATATGGAAACATTAGGATTTGTGCCGAATGAGAGAGGTACAATAACCTCCAAATACATCTAGCCAAAACCCCACGCGTCGCCGAACTCCGTCCTCAGACACGCAAGAACGCACTGTCATGATCTATGCACATGCTAATGCTGGATTTTTAAAAACAATAGGCCTACCGGAAACGCAAAAATTCACAATCTCACATTTTCGCGGATTCCGGATCCAGCCTGCAAATAAGTACTGTCATAAATGTGCCGCCGCTAACACAGGAATATGATATTCGTGCTTGGCTCACACGTCGGCACGCGCGCCTCTGATCGGAAGTGAGTCAAAAAAAAAAATAAAAAATTGCTGCGCAGCGCCGATGTAAAAAGTAACGAAACGGGGGCGTGTTCCCCCCTGCCTGCAACACAGCCACACACGCAACAGTTTATACGTTTGGGATCATTTTATTTTTAATGTCATAATGTCAGTTGAAAACATTGCAAAATTGCATTGAAAATTTACATCCCTAGTTCAAATAGGTAAGTCATAGGCTTGTTCCACTCTGGATATTCTCAATAGTATAATCCTTCAAAAGGTAAGAATCGCATCTATCGGGGGGGGGGGGGGGGGAGGAATTTTGTGGACAATATTTTTATGATATTTTGGGAAGATCGCCCACCCCTAGTTCTTATCATGCTGATGTATGTTCAAGTGTTCATTTTTCAAATACATTTGCTTTTAGTTAGTTATTTGACGCTATAAAAATGGGGTGTGGTGTTATGATTGTGAGCTTGTGATTGGGTCTGCGGGAGTTTGAGACTGATGAAGATTATTGTCCTGCCATCCACAAAACTTTTGCAATGTCAAAATTCAGAATGTTATTGTCAAATATCTATATGCATCAAGTGGTTTTAATAAAATTTAGACTGATCACTTTATAATATTACGGTTTTAATTTTGCAAAAAGGGCCAAAAAAAAGACAAACCACCAAAAGGGGAAAGATAAAACATTTAATTTATGTTTTTATTCACATATAAACATTGATCAGCTCACATACATAGCACATCAAATATGGTAAATGGAAGAAGCAATGAGGTTTGTTCTCACGTGTCAGGCAAGCACATTTCATCTTCTGCAAGAACAGTAAGGGTTGGTCTCGCATGTGAAGCAGGTACGGTTGATTACTGTAACCAATATGATTTATGTATGTGCGTTGATCAATGTTTCTATGTGAATATAAACTTGGATTGAATTTATCGATTCTGGTGCATAATGTTAAAGGGCGATTCCACAGTTTAGGCCTAACTGCAAGGACAATAGCCTGCAAAATCAATCTTCATGGAGAAAGCCATTGTCCTCAGGTTAACATCCTGAGAAAACCTGGGGTACAGCTGTGTGAAAAGCAGGATAAATCTGGCAATGGTAAACTAGTAAAATTTGATCAAAGTTGAGTTGATGTAAAATTTAACGTATGTAACATGGACGGAAAAACAGTGTAAATTCAAGCAGAAAGTGTACTTAATCTAATTCAGTTTAATAAAATTCTGGTTGAATCTCAGTTCATGGTTTGCTTTGTTCCTAATTTGGTATAGTTATGAGTCATGCGTTGTGTATGGTTCACAAAACTGGTAATAGGACTTCCATGCAGGCAGGGTGGCCATCTAATATTATCTGTTCTATAAACTTAAAGGTGCATTTTTGATTCTGGTATGTTCATAAACTGAAAGCCAGCAAAATTACTAACAAATACCACAGGTATATTTTTCAAATTTATTTGCCAAATGTAGAAGCCAAAGGAACTCCTACAAGTGTGCAACGTTATAACGTGTGTAACGTGGACGGAAAAAAATAAACAATCCTGCAAGATTGCCTCTGTAACACAAAATAATAAAATTTCATGAAAACTGGCAAATAGAACAAGTTCATAACACATTAAAATAACCTGTCATCATTTACTATCAAATTTAAAGATCATACATCGTGAATGAAATAACATTTGTAACGTGGACAGATAAAATGAGTAATTCTGCCATATATTTATATATGTAAGGATATATGCATGTTTGCAAAGGATATGTGTATAAGAGTTATGACTAATTATTTTTTAAAACTTGAAATATATAATTATGTGTTTAATTATATGCTCTGAACACCACAGCAAACTTAATTTACAGAATAGCTGTTTCATTTCTTGAATACACTTATTAAAATTAAGAATCTGAAATATGAATGATGACTGTTAGTCTTCATGTTAATTACAAGATAAGGATATTATCTTCTCTATGATAGGCTGCAATTTACATAGCCTGATTTACAGAATATGATGCTGCATGAATGGTGGGCTACATAGTATTTGGAAAAGTTTTTTGATTTCAAATTAGGCCTGCTGGTGTGTTCCTTTTAAAATAATGAATATGGCTACTTCAGACATTTATTAGGCATGATGTGCTAAATATGATTTGGAGAAATAATACACAAGACTATAGGCTATTGCTGAGCTGTTGGCTACACTTGCACTCAGGAATAGTTTGACTCTTGATTGGTCAATTAAGTGAGGTAACGCTGAATCGCATGATAGGCTAATCGACCAATACAGGCAAGGAAATGAGCAGAAATTCACGGTACGCTCTAGCTGCCATCAAACAGAGCTCCGGTGGAATTGAAAGTAAACTCGCGCATCGCCTGTGGCCTACATAATTTGGACATGATGAAGGTACACTTGACAGGCTGTGGAGCTTCATTTTACCACAAAGCTTTTGTTTAAACTAGCGTGTGCCGTCAGTGCGGAAAATCTGCGTGTGTTCCTTAACATTATAGCCCAGTTCACTGTTTAAAAACCTATGCGATTAACGCCGACAGTTTATTCTAATGGCATAAGTGAGATTGTGTTAACGCACTATTAACGTGTTAACTTAGACAGCCTAAGCTATATTCTTACGAACATTAGACAGAAAAAATATCATCATCCAAAAAAAAAAACACCGGAAAAAAGTCAGCAAAATCATTGACGATGTTGACTTTCATGAACAGCTTATTGAGTCAAAAATATTCAGAAAGCAACGTTCGAAGTTGGACAGACTGAAAATTTTCATCTAATTTACGAACGTAGGTGTGCAGAATCTGTCAAAATGTATACAACAACCATGCATGCATGCTCTTTCACGATGAATGCCGCTTTCGGTCCGAAACCACTCGCAATCATCCGTCTTGCACACTCTTTTATCCTTTCTCACCACAATGATCCTATTTAATGTTTACTTAACCAAAGTTTACCACGTTCGTATCATATTAATGTTCGTAAACTTTTGGACAGAAGCCACATACTTACCCACATTTGTCGAAATCCGTGAAATCCTGTTAACTCTTCCTCCCATGCGGACCATGCGTGACCTAGACAATCTTATATCTGACATGAGAACCGTTGAGACATTAGGAGATGGAAATTCAGCGTCAGAATAAAATGTACGAGCGTTATGATTTTTGGACAGAAAATCTCTGCCCCTGTTTTATCCCGATTTATTAACAATTTATCATGTAGCAACGCATATGAGAATTTAACCCACACAAGATGTTTTTATCGTTTTGCTACTGATTTTAGAATTACATGGGAAAATTATATCTCTGTTTCCTTTAGAATCATAGTTTAACGTTCGTAACTGCTTGGACAGAAGGTGTAACGAACGTTAGTAAATGTTTCCATTGCATCGTGGTGGATTAAGGGAATTATACTTTCAGTGTTAGTAGTAGTATTTTGTAGAAGACACACCAAAATAAATGTTATGCGCCAAAATTCGGGATTTTATTAAAGGAAATGAAAGAAGTGACTTAGGAAAAATCCAGATGCACTGATGTGCCACCCTGACATCCGCAATTTCTGGGGACGGAAATAAAATAAAGTCTCATTACACGATAATGCCAAGGCTTAGTGGGATAAAATTAACTTTATTATTTCTTACATCTATCTTAAACAAAATAGTGAACTAAAAATAAAAAAATGACAACAACTGGGTATTATTCGATCTATATTGTTCATTACACCCCTTGTGGACAGAAACTGTGGAATCGCTCTAAAACGTCTTAATGAACCTCTTGAAGCATCAAAAATTTGGTGGGATGGATTTTCAATGGAGTGACAGAAATCTCTCTGGTTTCTTGATTTATATCTTTGTTTTGAAAATGAACAAAAGTCTTTGGATTTTCATTTTTGTGTGAACTCTTCCTTTAACCAAAATCAACCGTGATTGTCTGGGAAAGTAATTGTTGTGCTCTTTCTGCAGATTCTTGGATTTGAAGCATAAAAATCATTACAAGATATATAATCTGTAAGTGTGTTTCAAATAACTTCAGTTCTGTCAAATGCTATTACTGCTAGAACATTTCCTCCAGTTTGCTGTTAAAAGCAGAAAAGCTGCAATCATGTTCAATTGAACATTAAAGAAAACAAGCTGCTTGATCATTGTGAATGGAAGGCATTGTCATTGCACATAGGTCTGTTATTTAGCTGTGAATGTTCTGTTGGTTTTGGCATTGATGCAAAGTTCTTAAGCAGGAATGTTACGTTGAACTTCTGTACTTATCTGTTTCTTTGTATTGTTTAGATGTGCGGAAAGACATTATGATACTGCCAAATTTAACTGCAGAGGTAAGATACTTGGATTGCATAAATCTGCCATTTACAGATGGTTTTGAAATTTGGTAATGAAGGTTTCAATGAACTCTTTATTTTTCTCTTGCAGTTGCACAGTATCCGTTTGAGGATCACAATCCTCCTCAGTTAGAACTTATTAAACCTTTCTGTGAAGATTTGGATAAGTGGCTCAGTGAAAATGACAATCATGTGGCTGCCATTCACTGCAAAGCTGGAAAGGGACGTACGGGTGTCATGATATGTGCGTACTTGTTACACCGAGGCAAATTCAAAAAAGACAAGGCAGGCCTCTGGACTTCCTGTGTGAAGTAATCGACCAGAGACAAAGGGACGTATATATTTTTTTTTGCTTTTTTTTTTTTTTTTTTTTCGCGTTTCCCAAAAAAACGCAAGTGGCGAATTAAGTTTTTCTATACAAATGTAAATTAAAGGATAAATGTTTTGATACATTTTCATGTCAATGAAAGCAGTGTCCATGCTGATGTATAATTATGTATATGTGTTATTACTATCATAATAATAATGTTACAGTGAAAATGTTTTCAACCTAAAAAAAAAAAAAAAAAAAAAAAAAAATCTACTGCCACATAATTTCTCCCCCCTGAGTATTCTTCTGTGGAGTGCAACAGTGCCCATCCACTTTTTTTTAGTGACCTTTGTTCTGGAAGTATTTTTCTTGTAGAGGATCAAAAAATGGCATTAAAAAAAGTTGTATGCCATTAATTAAACCAACCAGCTATGAGGTGAATCACAACCTTACAAACTTAGATTTGAAGCAAAAAAGTATTTGAATATCAAACAAAAAGGCAAAGGTACAAGACTGTGTACTTTATTAAGGGAAAGATCTACAATCCTATGAAGCATTGCAAATGACCTAATGAAATTAGAAGCAATGGAGAAATATCAAATTAAAAGCAATGGAGAAATATCAAATGATTGATTTTGAAGATGTTGATTTATAGAAACAATATTTTACTTTTATTGCAAAATATTTGTATATAAAAATATTTAATCAGTTTGAGACCTTAGGGAGACTGACTCTATTATGTATTGGTTTATGTGTGGGTGGGTGCTGTGTAGCCCTTGGGCATGGTTTGCTTGTTTCGATTCTCTGATTGGTTGAGATTTCTTTGCAGTGTCATGTAGTATGTTTGTTTGTTTTTTGTTTTTTTTTACCAGTAGTTGTCAAATTATACTATTTATTTTGATATTTGGCTGATGGTATCAAACAAACATATACCATATAGTTACAACCATTGTAGATTACTTTTAAAGGTTAGAAGTCTTTAAAGGTTTGTACAATATTGTTTCAAAATCAATTCCCCTTTGGAGAAAATTGGTGGATTTTCACTTCTGGAACCCAACTGCTGCCCCCGTTTACTGAAGTATGATGCAAAATGTGTTGTGTTTGTGTTGAGAAGCCACGGAGGAGATGTTTGCATTACACTACAGGTTTTGCTGGATCACAGGTAGTGACTATTGCCCAGTCCGAGGCGAGAGTGTGATACTCTATAGCTACCTCTGAAGAATAGCTGAGTACACACCTGTGCCTGCTCTTCACAGATGTGTTTGAGACAAGTGCCTATGTCAGTGGAGGGACTTTGCAGTAAGTTGGAGCTCCTTTTTTTTTTTTTTTCTTTTTCCTTGTCTAGCATGTTGTTTATACTTTGTAATTGCATCCCGTTAAAATGGGCTATTTGATCTTAAGTGCTCAGGTGAGACATACTGGTGTTTACACCTGGTATTACTTGCATCTCGCATGTGTCTTCTTTGACAAGTATGGACTTTTCAAATTTTTTTGATTATTTTCTTTTAAAATGACATGTAACCGGCAAAGTTTAAGACTCTCGTTTTAACTTGGTGCATGGTGGATAGGTGAGTTGGAGGCCCTTGAAAGCGTTAGTGTTTACCATACAAATGCGACGTGAGCACATGCATTTCTAACTGCTGGCAGTTTCACATAGGATGTGCCAGTCACAAAAGGAACTGGGTCTGTTTCGATGAGATGAAACAAGAGGGGGGCAGTGGTACAGGGGGGAGTCGGAGCGAGGGGGCAGTTTGTTGGCGGCACGCAAGCAGTGCACGTACACCCAATTCAATCAATCTCTATTCTGTTTCCCAGCTCTAAACTGCTAAATGTGGACAATTAGGCATTAAGGTAGTGCTGGGCGGTATGACCACAAATTTATATCACGGTATTCTTCGAAATTATACCGGTTTTACGGTACATGACGGTATTTTTTTTTTTTATGCATGACCGGGTGTTAAGCATATTTTATACTGATTGAGAGAGGAAATACTGCAGTATATTGACTTAGAATGCCCTATTTTACGTCATGATGAGTGAATATTGTCAAAAAATACCACACTAAATAGTGACTAAACATGACTCCTTTTAATACATGTTAACCAGGAGTAACTCTCATTTATAATCGCGGCATCGTCTGATAAAATCAACATGCATCTACACTAAAGAGCGGCTATGCGGTTGTTTTGGCTATATTACTTTGTCTCATGCAGCGCACTGCCTGCGTCCGAGTAGCAAACTAAAAAAAACAACAAACAAAAAAAGTGCATGTGATATTAACAGACGAACTACGCTCATATTTATAATTCCAAACAATCAGTAAGCGACAGGTGCTTGGAAATGCTGTTTTGTACTCGTTTATTGATGAGTTGGCTGCGGTGCGGCCAACTGAATGTGTTGCTTCTCTGCCGCTCACTGCACAGAATAGGTGACACTTCTCCGGGAAAGTCAGTCCTCGCGTTCGCGGGACAGCACTGGCGAAATCTTCCAACTGAACCATAGCTAAGGTTTATCCAAAAAAGTCGCTAGGTTTGTCGGTATGAATATTCTATGGAAAAAAAGCAGCTAAAAGGGTCTGAAAGTTGCTAAAGTCGCGCTTGTGTGTGTGTGAGACGCGGGAGCTGATGTCAGGGGGTGGTGGATATTTGTGGCGGTCAATGTGGATATTGTGGATGAGTTCTTCTGTGTCATCACGTTCTATTAGTTCTACAGCTTCAGTTTCGGAACTTTCACGCTTAGTAACACATACAGCTGTTCCCTCACCACAGTGCAACCGTGAAAAGGGACCCCTTTCAAACAGTGTCGCGTTCCGAACGTTGTTTAAGCGACATACTTTTTTGCGGTATTTTAAAAATTCATATAAGAAAAATAAACACCGGTATTCGTATGAACCGGTATACCGCCCAGCACTAACATTAAGTATTACTAAATAACATCAGAATTTCTTTCTGTAGCTGTTTTAGGCAACTTAATTATGAATGTCTTTAGTGTCACATGGTCCTTCAGAAAACATTCTAAGAACTCTTTGGAGCTCAGGAAACATTTCTCTTTATCAGTGTTAAAGACTGTTGTGCTGCTTATTTATAATATTATTATTATTTTTTTTTTTCAGGATCCTTTTATGGATATATTTGAAACATATTTTGTAACATGTAAAGAAAATAAACTTTAATTTATTTTAATTTAACATCCTGTGTAAAATGGCCTTACCATTCATTGTGGTTTCATTGAAAAAGATTTTGCCCTCCATGTATACCGTTTTATTACGTGCCATCCACTTGAGGTCAGATCAGACATTAATACCAGGTGTACACAGATCTCTGTACGGAACAAAGCCTCACCATACCCCCCCGCCCCCCCCCCCCCCCCACACACTTCTTATAATAACTGTGCACAGACGCTGCTTTAATAGGCAGTGTTCACGGCTGCTCGTGGCTTTCCTATTTGCTTAAATTGCTGTAAATTCTTCCCTTCAAATTCAAACCTCTGCCTTTTGCTATGCACCTAGACATTTAACCTTTATCCAGATAGACCTAATGTACTACCAGGAGTATTATATGTGCTTTAGCCACATAACTTTGACATCTTTAAAGAAAAGTGGCAGGAATGTGTAAAGAGTCTTTACCTGGAGTGCGAGTTTGTCCAGTGGCGCTGTAGCATCCATTAGGGCATGTTTGGCAACCAAATAAGCGAAAAGACCAAATAAATTGTACCGAACAATGACATGACGCGATCAAATAGCAACCAGCGAAGAGTGAGAGGCGCGCACTCTTTATAATGCAACAAACATGTCAGCACAGCAGTGTGGAAGCATTTAAAACTGTCTGAGAAAGATGCAAAAATCATTACAAGCACCGACAGCGAGAGACTGTTTAGTACTGCAGCGCATGTCTTCGATGAGAAGAGGAAGGGGAGATTGTTGCTGGTTACTGTATGATGATTGAAATTGTGAAATGGCCTTAAACAATTAGTAAATAAACTGCAGAAAGTTATGTTTTCACGCTCGAATTGCATGTATTCCGACTGCGCTGCACGAACTCGCGGCGGATCTGCTTGTTAACCAGAGTTCAATGTCCAAAGCGCGAGGAAAATCACTGAACACTGAACCAGTGTTACTCGCCTGTTGCTCAGTCACATTACTATGAATTTTTACAAGGCATGTGGCAATGCAATACGTGCAACATATTCGTATTGAGACTCATGCACAAAAAGAAGCACTGAGGTCTTCCTGCGTGTTTCCGCTAAAATAAAAGTTGAGAAAAAGCAAGAACTCTGTGTCCAAACAAGATACACAATAAAAACAAATGTTATCAAATCGGTAATGTAAATAAAAAACTGTTGTTCTGTAAAATAAAATAAAAAGTAAGACGATAATAATGAAAATAATAATTACAACAGCTCTAATAATACATGTATTATAACATTCACAGATTGTGTTCAAATTGGGATCTGTATTTTTTAATGTTTTTAAAAAGTTTCTTCTGCTCACAAGGCTGCATTCATTGTAAAAAAATACACGCCATTTTCAAAAGAGGGTCTGATGGACAAAATATTAGTTTACTAACTTTAATTTTAAGTTAAATTGTGCTTTGTTGGTATAGTGTCTGCTAGACTGAAAAAAATATTCATACTGTTAAATATTTTAATTTATTGTTTTGTAATTGATTTGTTTTCTGTGAAAGCAAGACAAAGGGTAGTAAAAAGCACATTTTGGCTTGTTTAATTTTATGCAGTGGTGGACAAAATGGGCAAAATTACATGGGGGAAAAACTCGAAAACTGCTTTCAGGCCCATTGTGCATTTTTTTTTCACGGCCATGAATTTTCATTTCGGTGCATCCCTAACATCCATGTCTCTCTGTCTCTGACTGTACCTCCTCCGGGCCCTATTCTGAACACATTCTTGGTGACACTGACCAAGCCTGCTCTACACGGCTCCTGGACTGGATTGTTCATAATGCTTTAGACAACCTGCTGTGTGAAATCTGAACTTTTATCCCCCATTATATTTTGTTTTTGTACTTGTATGTCTGTAACGTGTTTTATGTGTGATTTTTAGAGTGTACCTCACAACTAAAGGGCTTCCCGGTGGTGTTGCACTTATGGTTTCCTCCATAGAGTCTTAAATGGCCATTAATATTTTAGTCCAGCCCAGTCTAGCTCTGTAAAAGCTGTGTGTTGCATGAGTATGTGTTGTGTTTTAGCTCTATTTAAACGTTTCTTCCCCTCATAGTGCCCTCTCTTGCTCTTGCTCTGGCCAGGCCACTGGACAGTCTTTAATCTCCTTCTTTTTCTCCAAGGGGATTCTGCTGTAAAAAGCAAGAGTGAGCAGATTCCACATGGGTTCAGAAAAACCAATTGGCATTGGGGTAACATCAGCTTTTTCTAAAATGTTTCTCATTTTCAGTTCTGTTAGCCTAGCCAGTGTTGCTCTGTTAAATGTGTTTGCCATGTACAAGTAAATGCTCCTAACGCCACTTTTGGGTGGTCATTTGTAAAGCCTCATTTGAGGGAGATGGGAAGTGTGGTCCAGGGTCAGCTGTTCTCAGAATAGGGCCCTTAGCGTTTCACTGTTAATGTCTTTTCTGTATCAATATTTCTTCTATTTCTAGCCTGTTGTTTTCCTCTGCTTTTCTTCTGTTTTATGTTAACAGATATGCATAAGCTCACGTTTTGTTTCTGTTGCACAGATTGTAGAGCAATTACACATTGTTTTATTTTGCAGATCCTCAGTTTGTGGTGTACCAGCTGAAGGTGAAAATTCACACGTCTAACCCAGCGCACACAAGGCGAGAGGAGAAGTACATGTACTTTGATTTTCCACAGCCACTGCCTGTGTGTGGAGACATCAAGGTGGAGTTCTTCCACAAGCAGAACAAGATGATGAAAAAGGTACGTGTCAGTTTCCAAACAGCCCATAGTGCTTTCACAGATCATTATTGCTGCATCTAGTAGTAAATGTTAGTGCTGTGATCGATACGACGATGTATCGTTACAGAGATTTGACGATATGAGTATCGATACAACTGGCCCTGTATCGATATTGTGGCACGTGTGCAGCAGTGGACCGCGCTTAATTTGTTTACAATTTTACAACGTTTAAAATTGAGTAGAAAAGTGCGTGGTTTCTAAAAAATAATGAATAGAACATTATATATAGGCTACAACAAGGTTTAATCTGGCCAGAGGAACACAACTGGGTTGCCTGATATAAAGAGACGTAATCCCCAAAACAGAGCTTCACACTTGCGCAATACGGAAATATCTGCTAAGTGTGCTACTTATCTTTGTCAACCTGGCAACCATGTGCACGCGCTCTCTCTCCACTGTGGATAAACGCGCTTGCTTTCTGAAGACACCGCTTGGCTTGCAGTTTAGCGATCTCCACTTCAACATTCTATTCTCAGAAAAGTTTAATTCATCAAGTGTTCATTTATGAGCGAGAGAGTGAGAGAGGGGTCTTTGTATGTATGAATTACCACCGTTTTGCTGCGCTTCTCTATTAACTGTGAAGCTGTGGCTTTAATTCCTTTAGAAACAATGATGTTACCAGCTCCTTGTTGAGAAAGATAATGTAGCTCTTGAGCGGTTAAGCTATTTAGTTGATAAAATTGCGGGGCAGCGCTAAAAAGTTTGTTTGAGTTCGGCCGCAATGTGATCCGTGTGTGTGACTGAGTGTGTGTTTGATACAGAAGACAGCGCATTAGTTTAGAACTCATATCATTTTTATTTTTTAAACGTAGAGAGTATGTTAATTTGTGCAATGATAACCTACCAGCAATGTAAATTATTTTTTAAACATATTATAATGAGTACATTACAATATAAATTTATTAGAACGAGTACATTATTATTTATGGGCTTAAAAACAAGATGCAAAGAATCAGAATATTGTACCTGGTGGGGAGTGCACAATGTAAACATGAAACATATGCCATTACCTATATTGTACTGTGGTACAGTTATGGAGGCCCTTCATAATGCAGAGGTCAACTGCCTGCTCTTCCAATAGTTAGAAATGGCACTATAGTATGCAATGTTTAATAAACAGCAGTTTTACTAAATTCTGCTGAGGTGAAATTCAGTGCAGTCATGTATCTTGATACATATATCGTGACTTTGCTGGTGATACACAGCCCTAGTAAATGTAATGTTCTAATGTAAGTTAAGAGTGAGGATTAAGATCAGTTTTTACTACAGTACTTCATGCAGTTTTTTTTTTAGGCATGAAATTTTGTGGTAAGAGTTGGGTGGTATGTCCTAAATCTTATCACAATATGAATTTATATCATGTTATCTGTATAGATCACAATATAGTGCTTATGCTTGAAATTCAACCCAAATATTGTTTTAGTATATGGAATATAATGGTGCATATTATGGTTTATAAAAATATAAATTCTTTTGATGGTGTGCTCTAAATGCTACAAATGGAGTGAAATTAAAATGAATGAATGAATACAAATGAGGTACTTAATCTCAATTTATTATAATAACTTTTATTTTGAACTTGATTGAAGCAAAAGATAAGGTTATTCATAACAAATGAGTAAGTCTGGCATCAGCGCTTGAATGGCTTCTAACAGGGTTGGGCGGTATGACAAAAATCTTATCATAGGATGAGTAATTATATATCACAGTAATGGTATATCATTATGTAGTTATTTTTTTCTGGACATTGAGCTTAATGTTACATAACCATTTTATATATTCATGTATATATATATTTTTCCAATTATATATTGACTTAAATACTTTAATGAAAGGGTTGGGTGTAAACCAAAAGCTGTAGCTGAGATTAAGAATTATGTCTTTAAATCTGGCACCAGAACAGATACTACAAGGCAAATCTCAATGGAGTAATTGTTTATATCGTTGTAAACTGTCCTATTTCTCAACTCTAAACTGCTTAGTGTGGACTGTACGGCTATTATAAACATTAACATTATGAATTTCTGAATAGCTGCTTTGAAGTAATGTGTATTGTGAATGTGATATACAAATAAAAACTTATGTTGTAAATGAAGCCTTTAGGGATGCTCATATTGACAGTTTATCCATTAACCGAAAGTAAACATTTTGACTTATTGGTTTAAAAGGCATTTTTTAAAATATTTTTTAAAATATAATTTTTTTATTTTAATTTTTTTGCTGCACGTGAAAAGAAAGATCGATATCTTACATATTTGTTAACCCATGGAGGAAAAATCAGCCCAGGGCAACAGTTAAAAGTAGCCCAGTTCCGTGGAAAAAAACGCAGACTTTTCAACACTGCATCTAGGGCAAAATTTAAATTTTTAAATCTCGATTTTTCCAGAATGTTTGAACGATTCGCTTTTTTTTTTTTTACTATTTTTTAAAACTACAACTTAAAACATGTACCTACAACATAGTCAATTTACTTTGTTCTTTACCTACCCTCTAGTTAAAGAAAATTCTATTCGAAGTGCAGCACACATGAAGTTGTCAACATTATGTAAATGTTAAACAAATCACTTGTTAAATATTTTTGCAGAAAAGATGCATGAACTACATTTTGTACAAACTTGTCTTATACATATTGTGTTCAGAAATAATACGAGGAAAATTATTTTAGAAAATCTCAAGTCAAGGTAATTCAAATTCAAAATTACTGAAGTTCACCCCAGTAGACTTTTATTACTAGTAAAGTTCTTAAACCGAACACAGCTTTCAGCCTGTCACCATGATGCAAACATGAAATGTCAGACATACAGTAGTGGTTCTTTACAGGTTTTTTATTCGATTGGGCTGCTTTTCCATTGTTTTTTCTGTGTAAACATGGATGTGTTTTGATTGTTGCGCTCCGCGTCTCTTGCGTGTCTGCATGAACGCCTTTCTAACAACAGGCACTCAAGTTAAAATAAGTTCCCTCCCATCTTCTTTGTAGGTTGTACCTATTCCACTTCACGGCAACACAGTCTGTCCACACAAAATGCACATTCCTGTGTGAATGGCGCTATCGCTATATTTATGGTGCAATGATAACCTACCAGCAATGTAAATATGATTTTTTTAAAAATATATTAGAATGAGTACATTACAATATAAATTTATTAGAATGAATACATTATTATTTATTGTGAATTGCAGAGCGCGTCAGACGCGAGCGGTTAATTCACGTGCCCGACATCGTTTGGATTCTCATTTCTCTTACGGTGTCACCTGGCTATTGTCAAAGTGTCTAATTCTAGCATTTGGTAATATTTCTATTCAAAATCACAGTTCCTCGATTTATAAAAAATTAAATCGTGGTAAAACATTAAATTCGAATTAATCTATAAAATCGGGGAAATCGCCCAGCCCTACCTGCATCCAACACAAGTTTGACTGATCACGGGTCGAGAGTAAGGAGAGATGACTGACAGACCATGCTGGAGAATTTGCTGCTCAACAGATCCTGAGCTCTCTGACAAATATCTGATCTTGTGTGATGTGCTTCCTTTATACAGACTGCAGAGCTCTACTCCAGACTATCTGCACAGCACGTCGCCATGTTACTTACTTTTAAAAAAAAAAAAATAAAAAAATTTAAAAAAATAAACTAGACCTTGTGCACTGATGTAGGCCTGATGTTTATTTTTATGTCTGATGGAAAAAAAAGACTGCTGGTTCTTTAAGGTGCATAGAAGGATTCAGTGAGTTTTCATTTTGTCATCATAATTAAATTATTTAAGTGAAAAATATTTAGTGTAGGCCTATTTATTTTATCTTTTTATTTAGCCTGTGTTATTTTATTCTGTTTTTCTCTGTTCTCAGAAGTGCTGCAGGTGCGTGATAATTTGACGATGTGTGAATCCAGGTTCTGTTGTTACTCTGTTAAAATAAACCCGTGAAAAAAAATTGTTTGTATTTTAATGGGTCACAAGACACTCATCCGTTCTATTTTTATTTAATGCTAATTTATTATTCTAATCTTATCAGTTAACGGTTAATGTTTGGATAACGAGCAGCGGTTGTCGGTCGGGAAAATGAACCAAAATGAGCATCCCTAGAAGCCTTATTTTATAATATGATTTGTTTTTCTTTCATATTACACTCCTCATTCTTAGCTTTTATTTATTTGTTTTTGTTAACCAGGATAAGATGTTTCACTTCTGGGTGAACACCTTCTTCATCCCTGGACCAGAGGAGAGCTCAGAGAAGGTTGAAAATGGAGGTTTAGTGAAGGAACTGGATGGGAACCACACCACAGAACATGGAGAGAATGATAAGGATCATCTAATCCTGACTTTAACCAAGAACAACTTGGATAAAGCCAATAAGGATAAAGCCAACAGATACTTCTCTCCAAACTTCAAGGTGTGTTAAGCACTTTTGCTCACCGCCTTCCAATTGCTGTTCATTAAGTGTTAAACTGGTGGTAGGCTCATTCAGATGTTCAAAGCTACAAATGTTCAAATGACTAAATGTGCTTCTGTGCTTCTCCCCCCGCCCCCCCCCCCCCCCCCCCGCCCCCAGTAGGTGAAGCTGTACTTCACAAAAACAGTGGAGGAACCATCCAACTCAGAGGCCAGCACTTCTACATCTGTAACCCCGGATGTTAGCGATAATGAACCGGACCACTACCGGTATTCGGACACAACAGACTCGGACCCTGAAAATGAACAGTATGATGAAGAACAGATTACTAAAATTTGAAATATTTTTATGGGAAGAAAAAAATAAACCATATGTAATAGAGTTGTATAAAGGAGAAAACTTGAATATGAACTGAAAGCAAGTACTTTTTTTTTTCCCACCCCGTTTTTTTCTTTCTTTTTTTCCCAAGCAGAATTAGGACATGCGTCACACATATGCCACCAGTTGTAGGGACAAAAATGCTGACCAATTTTTCTTTTGCTCATTCACCCCACTCCATGAAGTATCAACACTGATGTTCCGTGGAAAACAGCGTCAGTAGCTATTATGTAAATACATGTTCATGCCGTAACACAAGAAAGGAAACCCAGTCAGGATGGGAGATCGTTTATGGGAGAAATTCAGGGGAGATCGTAATTCGCTGCTCCATCAACCTGTTGAAACCTAGGCCAGTGCTTTAATCAGCATTCATGGCCCCATGTCTGTCCTTCTCTAGTCTGTCCTACCTACTGTGAAATGCTTCTCATGCTGCTGGAAGGCCGCCACGTGTCAGTCGGGCTCTGTTGTGCATAGCTAGCCATTTTTCAGTCTGCTTTCATCATTACCACTACTAGAACGGAGGTGGTAATGATTCTACTAAACTACATTACACCTTGGCAGAAAACACAACATATAGCTCCACCATGTATTATTATTTTTTTTTTTAATGCAAATATACACAACACAACAGGGAAACCAGTGTTGCAATAATGTTGATCGAAGGTGTGCATGTTATTGGAATCATTTTCCATGTTCCAAATAATTAGTATACAATGTTTTCTAAAAAAAAAAAAAAAAGTTTCTAAAGTCATTTACAATTTGATTGTATTTGGGAAGAAGATATTTCCATCACTCGGGGGGGGGGGGGGGGGGGGGGGGGGCTTTCTTCTGCAGATGGGACTTTAATATATAAACAGTCATTCTGTGACACTTCATTTATATAATTCATAAGTTTCCCTTTCAAAATTGGCACTTGTTTAAATCAGCTCTCACAGGATGATTTGTTTTTCTGTTTCACTTCTTTAAAGGTCATGGTTTGAGCTCAAGGTAGCATCAGTCGTAAAATTCTTCAGTGTGTTCTGGGATACGGATCAATCTAGCTTGAAGGCTCTGTGGTTCACTACAGCCATCACAGGTCAGATCGGGTTTGATGGTGTACAGCATCTCGTGTAATGCATGTCAACATGGAGAAGCCCTTTTCTGAATGTATCAACCTTGAATGCAAGTTTTGATTAGATTTCAACAGCATTTACATTGTTTTTCTTTCTTCCTGGCTGTGTCAGACATCAGATCTTTGGCTCCCTATAACATGTTTGTAGCCTTATCGTGCATGATCTAATGAAATCTGGATCATTTATCCAGCAATGGTGCTTGCTAAACTGTAAGCTCTCAATGTATAGTGCAGTCATTTTGGAGCAAAGAACCTCATGGTGCAAGCATTCAAACGCACTGCGGTGTGTCGTAACTGTTAGTCGCACTTTGATGTGCATAATCAATTAGTTTCCAACAATTTGATGTCCCTCACTAGCTAGAGTTCTTTTTTTTTTCTTATTCTTATTCTTGAACGGGCCTCGTTCCCTTTGGAATGAGCATAGTGCAGCTACACAGATTTTACACAGTCTTGTGCTTGCTTCAGAAATATTAAAGCCCTATATATGAGAATATTTAAATGTATAATTTTCTTTTAAGCATGCCAAATCTTTTTTTTTTAACATCTGGCTGTGACCAGACCAAAAAAGAAAAAAAGAAAAAAAAAACTTTCTCAGTCTCTTGGGCAAGAATCTTCACTAAGGGTAGTGAGTAAGCTGCCTTTCTCGTACTGTTAACGTTCAGGCTTCACTCTTCTCACCAGCCCACTGCACACACACCGTACATCCCGCCTTCCTTTAGAGAAAGAATACGTTTCCCTGACATGAAGAGGAGCCTGGGCCTTCCTTTATGAGATTGTACACTAACCAATCCAGGAATAAAAGCAAAAGCCTATCAAGGATTCTCATTTTGTTTACATTTTATCACATCACTGAAAACCTGCCAAAATTAAGCTTAATCATTTTTGTTTTGTTTTTGTGTTCAGAGGAGGAGGCGGGGCCCACGCGAGGTATTCTTTGCCTTACTTGAAGTTGACAATGCTTACTCTTCTACTGCTTCGATGCCTACCATTCTGCCCAAGCACTGACTTATTTAAAGCTACTATAATAGAGCAACATATTGTACTAGACATTTGCACTGTTACAGGTCTTTGCAGGGTTTCAGTCAGTGGTCCACAGTGTTTATTTTTCTTTTATTTTGTCAGTTTTTTTTTTCTTTCTGGAAATGCTTTACAGCAATCAATAGTAGTAGAATAGAGGTGAAATGAAAAGACATTAATATAGTCTCTGTGCATCCCAATAGAATCAAATCTGTTTTTGACTGATTTTTTTTTTTTGTAAAAGAAAACCCAAAATAGAAAAAAAAGTGTTCATTCACATTCATTTACAAGACCCTCTGCAGGTATTGACTCTACTGAAGTGTCACATGATTAACTTAAATTTAAAGAATTCAAATAAAATATTCTGTCATCATTTACTCACCCTCGTGTCTTTCTAAACCTGTATGATCAGAAAAGAAGATATTTTGGAGAATGTTTCAGCTGTTTTTGTCCACACAATGATAGTCAGTTAGGTTCCCCTATTTACGAGAAAAAGAGTGGACAACAGAAATAGAAGAACGTTTGTCATACAGGCTTGGAATGACTCTGTAAAAATTATTTTAAATTATCTGAGAATATTTGGCAAGAAAATACAATTTCAGTCTTTATGCTTAATTTCAAATTTCATTCATTGTGTTACATGTTGTTTTGCTAGAGTTAAAATGGTTTCACCACAAGATTTATTTAGCGCACAAGGCTGAGTAAATGATGAATGTTCATTTTTAGGTGAACTTTTCTTTTAATCCTCAGATCGTCTCTGCGACATGAGAGACATCCCTTGACATTTTGACAATTTAGCCACAGTACCTTTATACGCAGACCCTCAGACATCTTGTACGTGGCACGGGTGTGTGGAGCTCACAGGCAGCATGAAAAATTTATTTTCAGCTTTAATGAAAAACAAAATGTCATCAAAGGTGCCAGTGTATATGTTTCACATCACACTTTCTTAGCTGATTTGTGCAATATGTTATGATGCCTGTGATTGCCACAAAGTGCCTCTCGTTTATAGTTATAAAAAAAAATAAAAAAATAAGTTGCTTTAAAAACTGTCGTAGGACATCATGTCATGCAAGCGGATAGATGGGGTGGTACTGTGCACTAAATCGTCCAGCTAGACTTGCAGCAGGGGGCCCTTTGGACTTCAGCCATGCTCCATTAGAAATAATTCTTCTCCCCAGAGGGTTTTTACGTTCATGTAATGTAAATGCCGTATATTTTAAGAAAACCGCCTTACTCCGTTTCAGCCTGTTCAGATACTATCGTGCTGTGCAACAGTTGCTCTGTGTGTAATGCCTATGCACTGAGAATACACAAACCATGTATGAAATATTGTACAGGTAATCATGTTGCTCATACAAATCACATGTTTGTTTGTAATTGTATGTGTAAACTGCCCTTTATCTTAGTGTTATAAACTCCACATACATCCAATAAAGTCTCAATCTTGTCAGTTTGTTGTTTTTGACAGCATTCGATATTTGTGAATCTGAATTCGTAGTTGCATGGCATTTAAATATATTTTTTTTCCCCAGTATTAACGCAAAAAATTATTTTGACTCCCTCATTCTCAAGGTTACGAGAAGCAAAAATCAAGGTTAGGTTGAACTTACAATGTATTCTTCAAATTCTTATGTGTATTGTTTGAGTTTTAAAGCTTTTAAGTCCTTTGTTTTGTGTCATTCCATCAAGGAGCCCTAAATTGAAGTTGTAATGTGCATATTCATGAACACAAATCATCAGTATTTGAATACTTGTATACTCATTGCGGAAATGAAATGATTGTCTCACTCATATGTGACCCTGGACCACAAAATCAGTCATAAGGGTCAATTTTTTTGAAATTGAGATTTATACATGATCTGAAAGTGGAATAAATGAGCTTTCCATTGATGTATGGTTTGTTAAGATAGGCCAAGATACAATTATTTAAAAATCTGGAATCTGAGGGTGCAACCAAATTCAAAATATTGAGAAAATCGCCTTTAAAGTTGTCCAAATGAAGTTCTTAGCAATGCATATTACTAATCAAAAATTAAGTTTTATTATATTTATAGTAGGAAATTTACAAAATATCTTCATGGAACATGAACTTTACTTAATATCCTAATTATTTTTGGCATAAAATAAAAATCAATAATTTTGACCCATGCAATGTACAAATATACCCCAGCGACTTGACTGGTTTTGTGCTCCAGGGTCACATATGAAAATACTATAGGGTAATCTAGTCTTGCTTTTTCTGGCCAAATGCGTCAGTATGATGACTGTTTTACTTGAGTAGGCTACATGGTTTTTGTTGCCAGCTGCCCATTACAGCTCTAGTACTGGCTGAACTCATGACTTCAGTCTCATGCTGAAGGTGCTTTTCATGTCAGCTGAGAAAAAAAATCAGGAAAACGAACGTAGTTCTGTTTTCTCTTTCTCTTTCTTTAACTTCTCTAAAACTGCTCTTGGGGACTATTTCGATTTTCTCAACAGAATGAGGAAATATTTATAACCTTCTGTAAATAAACTGCCTTATGGGAGACAACTTTGTGCCCAGAAAATAAACTTGATTTTAAATATATCTCTATTAGGTTTAAAAAGAAACCCCAAACTGCACTTTGTGTCTGGAGCCTGACTAAAGATCTGTTAATGACCTCTGATTTACCCTACTACCCTGTTATCTATAAATAAAGGCCTCACTGTCAGATCTAGAAGCCATAGCGGCGCTGCTTATATAACCTGCGTGCATGAATCTCTCTCATTTCAAAGAGAAATTGGTTTAATGTACAGACTGATGAGCTTGTCGTCTTCACTGATCTTTGATAGCACCATGTCCGCTGTTTGAAATGAATGTGGCATGACAAACGCTTTTAAGAAGAAATCATTTGAATTTAGGATTTTATTATTCAAGGTCAAGGTTTTCATCAGTTCATATTTTTCTGTTATTTGGCTGAGATTAAGTGCTATGTTAAATAGATAATTTTAAAAAATTCACTAATGAGAGGTTTTCACCCTGTCTGGGACATGTGACTCAAGCTGCTACTCTGAGATATACATAACATTATTACCATATACTAACTTTATTTGTCTTACCCCATTAGCAAGTTGTTTTTGTCTTAGTTTAATAATAATAATAATACAATCACAAAAACAATGTACTATTCTTTTAATACACAACTACCCCATTCTGAATACCCCAGCGGGCAACTTGATATCAATTTGACATCAAATATTAGTCAAGACTTGATCAAGATGCTGTAACCATTTTAAATTCCATTTGGACAGCAATTTCTTCCAAGGGTAATTAGGTGAAAATAGGAAGTTAATCCCACACTGAAATTGGTTTAATGTATATGTAGGCCAATATGTTGTAAATTGGTGTTCATGTCAAGTTTCTGACGTCAGTTTGATTTGCATATTTGACCTGTTTTTTTAAGTCAATTTTGATGTCTTTTCAACATCGATTTCTCACTGGGACAAAAATAAATTTTTCTTGATCAATATTTTAGCTTTGTTTACCAGTAAAACATCTAAACATCACCAAAAACAAGCTTTTTATTTATTTATTTTTTAAAATAAAATATTTGCATTTTGCATAATATACTTGTTTTTTTGAGAATTGATCTTGTTGAACTTGTCTTACCCCAATAGCAAAATGTTTGTCTTGTTTTAAGCATAATAATAATAATAATATTAGTAATACTATGTAAATAAATTAATTCAAGATCGGTTCTCCGATTTTTTTTAACAAAATATTGCCATGAATATTATTAATAATACAAAAACAACAAGTTGAATGAAATTTAAAATTGATGACATTGTTCTATCATTAGAATTGCTGGTTAAAGACCTCTTAAGGTGGGACAGGAAATTTTCACTCTAAGACGGGACATGTTTAAAATGCTACTATTCATGTTAATTCAGGATTAAATAACAGATATCGAATAGTTACCGTCACAAAGTAACATTTCTGTCTTTAATGGTTTGAAAAAAAGTAATGGGATACAATTTGTGGCCATGTTGTATAATATATAGTCTGGTTTGTCCTGTGGGTGATGGAGGGGAAACGGCAGTGACCCAGGACACGCTCAGTTCAGGACAGGAATCAAAAGGAGAAGTAAATGTTTCAACACTGCGTCCACTTTCCACATTCACATTGTGACCATGACATGATGGCCATTATCTACCATGTATGACAATCTCGTAATGAATCACAGTGTAACGCTTTCACTTTTATTTCTCTCCTTCTCTGACACATATCTGCATTGTTTTGCGTTTTTACACATACAGTACATTCATGTCGTTTAATGTAACCTTAAAAACAAAAAAATTGCATTACAACCAGTGCTTTCTTAAGTCACATTTTTAAAAATGTTAAACAGGGTGAACCAGGCAGACCTGATGTCAGGGCTGGTTCTGCGGTATGTTTCCACTCGTGGCCCTGATCATCAGATGTAACAGATGGATTTGAAGTTCTGCTTTTCTTCTCAGTGAAGTTGACTGAAGCTCAGGGCTGTGCCGCAGTTACCTAACAACACCAGCAGCATGGTAACTCACCAAGAGGAGCATGACATAACCGCCTCCCACACGCTCCTGCCTTAGTAACTACAGAGAGGGGAAAACTCTGCTCTTTGGGAACTGGGGAAAGTTTGCTTAAAAAGAAAGTGTTACCTTCTTTGAAAATCATTTTGTGTGAAAAATCATGGCCTTTCTTGGAGTTAGGGGAAATTTTTTTCCACATTAGATGGCTGCAAATAAAAGGATGAAACAGAACTGACTGTTTCCAGCCGGTCACAAGCGTCTCATTGTGAGACATGCTGTCGGACCGTCTTGCATAAGCCGTATGTACTACAGTGTCTTCCAGCATGAAGCCCAGCGTCAGACTGTGTTTGTACTTACAGCATGCTGCATGCGGTTGGGTCCCACATACATGATAAAACTGTGACATACCAATACACAACCCTCCTATTCTGAATCCTCCAGCACACTGCAATTTTTTTTCTTGATCAGTATTTTTGTCTTGTTTTCCAATAAAAACATCTAAACATTACTAAATCAAGATAACTTTCCCCCGTTAAAATATTTGTATTTTGCACAATATACTTGTTTTCAGAAAATGTATCTTATACTAAGTTAATTTGTCTCACCCCCACTGTTTTTGTTTTAAACATAATAATACTAATACATGATTATTATTGTTAGTAGTAGCATAATAATAATAATAATTCAAGATATATTCTCGGAAAAAGATATAATTGAAATGATTATAGTTATTATAGTTTGTAAATTCAAATATTTTAATTAAAACGATTCTTAAGTAAATGTATCTTATTTTGAGGATGCTTAGATATTTTGTTGGAAAACACAAGAAAAATGTTTAAGAAAGAAATAGCTTTTTTAAAAAACATTTTTGTAAAACCACACATTCATCTATGACATATGATGCCCTGTGAAAGATACCTTACTTTTGAGTGGAGGACTGGAAAAAGAGGGCAATAAAAGATATGATCTGGCCTCATGCACAGCACTGGATACAGACATGAGACAGAGAAGCCAGGTAGAGGCTGCTGGCCTGAGCGTAATGGAGTGTGTCTTGGCCGGCTGGATGGCTGGAGTTGAGGGTTTGCTGACAGACAGACAGACAGACAGACAGGTGGGCCTTGTTCCTCTCTGTCTCCAGCCAAGACATTGCACAGTCATCAGCACTTCCACTGCCAACATGGCTGAGTTCAGACAGACAGAAAAATGGAGACCTCTCAGTCTGTCTGGCACCTCTGTCATTACAAAGGGTCATGGGTAATGAGAAGTAATCTCCATTTTATCTATGGATAGTCTCAATAGTTGTGTGGGTAAACAAACACACACACATGCTGATAATCGTGATGTATAACAGTGCAAGACAGCAATAGTGTCTACACCAGAGTGAGTCTAAAGTAAAACACTGCAAACTTCTTTTTTTTTTTGAGGAGAAATGAAAACTTATTCATCAGGAATGCATTCAATTTGTCAAAGAGACTTTTACATTGTTACTGTACTTTTTATCAAATAAATCCAGCCTTGGCGAACTTAAGAAACCTCAAAATAATTAAAAAAAAAATCCTTAAATTATATTGCATTTTAAACAGTAATGTAGCAATATTGAAAATTAAGGAAGACATTTTACATAATAAAAAGCTCAAGGTTTTTTTTGTATTTCTTTGTGTTGGTTGTAAGCCATTCATTTCAAAGGACATATAGAGCTGAATTGTGCTAACGAATAATGAATTATTCTTGCGACTTCAAAGAAAAGTTGAGAAATGCTGAGATGTTGGATGAATCTTATGAAACCAGTACAACATGTCCAATTAGCAATAAAGGAAGAAATTAGAAATCATAATGGCATACAATACACTTTTTTCTTCCTTTTGAGCATTAGCTTGCAAATTTTCTTATGGGACATTAACATGTCAGAATATATAATCTCCACTGACTGATTTTTAGCAGCCTTAGTGGTCACATTGTATCTTGGCTGCTCCTGTGCCACCACTTTTGGTCTGACTTGGTGACGCTGGCCCTCAAATATTATTGTAGCCATCTGTAATGAATCCTTCCCTTTCAAAAGTGCTGAGTACAAACTGAACATAATGTTCATTGTTTTGGCTTAATCTATCAAATAAACAGCTAGTCTGGGGTTATTGACAAAAATGATAGTCATTGTTTGCTGAAGGCTAAGGTTGTGTGTGGTCTCAAAGTTGACGAGAAGCATTTTCTCTTGTATTTCATTAAATTGTTTGATTGTTACATCTGTTATAGATTTAAATCTAAATTTTTATCTAAATTTATATTTTAGATATAAATTTCCTCATCTGCACTCTTAAAAGTGATCTCTGTCTGAGAGGTTTGAGGCTGTCCTTGAACTATTTTAGAAGTTAATTCGATCTCTTTGACATCTTTGTGGTGTATCTAATTTGATACATTTTAGTCATTTTTAAATAGAGAATCATGATATGAATGTCCTTACTAATATCAACCAAAAACCTCTCAAGGTCTCCATCTGAGGTAAATAAGTGTTCTTAAAAAAAGTGATACTTCATCCAAAAGTATAATAGTTATGATAGAAAAATATATGTGTCATTTTAATTTCCCCCTTTAATGGCAATGGATCATTGACAAAATTGGATCAGACAGATTCACGAACAAATCATTCATACTAGGGGTGCGTCCAAAATCGCATACTTTCTAAATAGGTACTTCTTTTGAATAAATAATTGAATAAGACCCTAAATAGTTAGTATGAATGTGTGTAATAATGTGACCTATCGGCATCAGTTGCGTTGCTAAGCTGCCATTCACAAATCCTCTCTCATGGCCTTTCTGAATGCTTAAATCTAAATTCATCTTTCTGAATTGTTCAAATATTGGTCTCCAGTATGCTGTTAGCCTGGAGACTGCAGTGTACATCATTCGTTTTTAAAAGCTTAACTTAAAGGTGTGGTATAAAGTAACTATTCTCAAAAACAGCTGCTGAGACCAGCCACTCATTGGACGTTAAGACCAGAATGTCCACACGCAGCTACATTATTGTAACATCTGCTATGGGAGTGGATTGTTCTTAGGCCCATCTGGGAGAAGGTCCCTGCGGTCTCCAGAACCTTCTGGGAGAGAAAGATGTCCTATCTGGGTCAGCCTGTTTAGGGCTCACCCTGTGCCCTGAATTTAGTGACCCTGTGGAGGTGAGGGGACACGCTACAGTCGCATTTTCCCCCTGTTAAGAAGCCAGAAGAGAGCAGACACAGAGTCGAAGCTTCCCCTGGGGAGCCCTACCGAAGCCTTTCAAGTTCTCCACAAGAACGCGCACTATGGACAACTTGAACTGAGGATGTATAAAAATCTTTCTTCTTCTTTCTCTTTTTATAAAGGAATGACCTTGCAGGAGCATTTGATCAAAAACTCTGTATGTGGACGGAAAGGGAAGAAAGGGAAGATGAAAAAGAGACAAAGGATCCAAATTTAAATATGAAGTTCACTGAACCCTCAATGAGTCAGTTGTTTTCTTTTCCTCGGCCCAAAGTCTTTAGAAATTCACTTCTTCTCAATGCTTGTGTGCTAAATCTATATTTACTCGAGCTACTTTTATTTTGTCAGGTCCTGTTGCCTTTTACAAGTTTAGTCACTTCCTTAGATTTTAAAAGAGCGGTAAACAAATAGCAACACTTCTGCATTACCCTTAAAGGCATAAAAACAAACTTTCTCTCACGTTGTACATGTAGTGGGACAAATTCTGCTCATGGTCAAATTTAGTAACACTTTGGTTACAGGGTATAGTTACAGTTTATTTTGTAAAGCGCTCTTCACACATTGTTTCAAAGCAGCTTTACAAAAAAAATCATGATGTTAATGTTTATAATACCTTAATATCTTCATGTCTTGTAGTCACATGTAGCAGATTAGAGCTGGGTGATATAATAATTTGTGACCCACAAAACCAGTCATAAGGGTCAATATTTCGATAGGACAATATTTGGCCGAGATACAACTATTTGAAACTATTTTTGGAATCTGAGGGTGCAAAAAAATTTCTTAGTTCTTAGCAATGCATATTATTAATATTACTTAATATTTATATTACTAATCAAAAATTAAGTTAATATATTTACAGTAGGAAATTCACAAAATATATCTTCATGGAACATGATCTGTATATATCTTAATGATTTTTGGCATAAAAGACAAATAAATAATTTGACCCATACAATGTATTTTTGGCTGTTGCATACAAATATACCCCAGCGACTTAAGACTGGTTTTGTGCTCCAGGGTCACATATATATTTGGTAATGAGACAAGCAATCAAGCAGTTGAGATTTGCTATATAGTATATATTGCTTTACATGAGTCTATCGTACTGTATGTATGCAGATAAAGTTGTACATATAGTATTTTATATAGAGCTGTGCTATAATATAGTTCGCAATTTGCTATTATTCAGATTGCCCAACAATACTTGATGTGGTCTAGAGCCTGTAGCCTGGGCCGGAGAGTTTTAACCTGGCCAGAAGGCACACACACAGAAGGCTGGAAACAAGGCTGCCGCTGCTGTGCCTCCTTGCATCGATAGTGCTACACACCACCGCACACTCTGGTTCCCACAATCAGTTAAAACAGTTGAAGAGGTCACTTTCTCTCATATAACCTGCCCTTCGCTCCGCCGCACAGCTGTCTTTCGTTTGGATTAAGCCAAGAATAAAGCAGGAAGTGGAAATTAAACAAGGGCAGAGGGGGGGAAAACAACACTGATCATTTACGTTATCAAGGATGGAGAAATCCAACAACCCATGGAGTGGGTGGGACATCAAAGTTTTTATCTATGAAAATGATAACAGAAACTGAGAAGCGATGGCTTTATTCTTTCACTACACTGCTACTTTTGTATCCTGTCAGATGATGTTTCTTGTAGACTTTTAGAGAACACAACCTTTTTACAGTTTCGCTAGTTTTTTATTTGTCTTTTAACAGTGTCCAATAATTAATGTCCAGTTATTAATTTCATAGCTAGGATTTGATGTATCCTAAATACATAATGATCGTCACATTTTTTGACGAATACATCTGGATTGGAGAAATGTAAAACACATTGCACAATACAAATATTATATTTACAAGTAACATTTACCTTGATTTACACATGATTTATGATTTAGGATATTTTAGTGGGTCTAGGACATTTGAAAAATAGCAAAAAAGCAATTATATCATTTTCAAGCATTTTTCCCCCCAAACAATATTTTTTCTAAGTAAGCATTCTTTTTTTTTATTATGCATTGACACGTTTATTTTGCTCTTCATTTAACAAAAAGGACTAAATAAAATGTTAACCTGCTTCCTCATTTTCCCACACTGCTGTTTGACATAAAAATAGGGAAACATTTTGTACCACTTAAGTAAAGTCGTGATTGTAGATTCCAATAATACAGACAGAATCTCTTTGCTTTCATCCTGCCTCCAGAAGTAATGAAAGAGGTCATGTCTGACGCACAGACCTCTGGAAACGACTGCAAAAAAGAGAATGTAACGTTAAAAGACTTCATAAATCAAAACTGAAGCATGTTTACATCTAAACATGTCTCTTCGCTGAGCTCAGCTGCTGGATGGCTAGATTATTTCTTCAGAGGCAAAAATGAGGCATAATAGGAAAAACTAGCATTATTAAGGATATTAAGGGGATATTCTACATCCACTAGTTCGACCTAATAATCTGCATTCAGTGTGTTCCTCTTATTCTGTTAATTTGCTCTGTTTGCTTTGGCCTGGCTATTACTGAAGGAAAATTATATTTTTTCCCCCCACAAGGCCGAAGGAGGCCTGTATACTCGTGTGCTCTCGGCTCAGGCCAGTGAGATGTGAGAGACACTGCCTCTCTTGTTCTGCCTGTCTCTGTGTTACCAGAGGTCATGGGATGAGTCGCACATGAAGGCAATGCGTAGAAGCAATGCGGAAGACCTTTACAGCCTCTGCAGGTGGATAAATACCACACAAAAGTCATGACGGAAAGATGTGTGTGTTTGTGTTGTAGTCTGCTTCAGACCATAGAGCACCATCAGAAACAAGAGAGTTCTACTGTTACAGATGTAATGGGCCAGAACTTGTGCTGTTTATCTTCAAACTCCCAAATATTGTAAATAACCTTTTCCTCTTCAGAGGGGCCGATGAGTTCTCAAACACATTCTTTTGCTATTAATTTTAATGATTAAATTCATTCTTATTTTTAACATCTTAAATTATTTAAAATTAATCCATTGAGCTAACACTGATAAAAAAAAGAAACATAACTGACGGCATTTGAGCACAAATAGACTTGAATAACTGGCAAAAAAGTTTTCTAATCTTTTCAACTTAAATATTAGATGACCGTCTTATAATAATGCATGTTCTTTCCGCTTGTAAACATTAGACTAAACTGTCTTTTGTCTAGATGAGCAGTACATCCACCCAGCACTAGATTAACAGAGACAGATCTGTGCATGACTCTGTGCCCTTAAAACCAGGACGAACTGAAAGAACTCGTTCGTCCTGAACACTCTCCTGACAATTCATACAACCTCCCCGATCCATGTGTGTTTCAAAGTTCACTGCAAGTGCACCAAAAATAGAAAGAAATAGCGTGTAGCATCAACCATATGAAAACGATTTTCTTTGAAGGTGTTTTTCATACAAAAGCTGTTCATAATTTAAAGGATGCTAACATGCTAGTACATAGTTCCTTTGCCTCACTTTGCATCTATGGTGTTCACATTTAGAACAGAACTAACCAAAATAATAACAGCATATGGGTTTGGAACAGCATGGGGTGATTAAATAATGACAAAAACTATTTCTTCAGTTCATTTAGAAGATAACAACAACTAAACATTACAGACTTTTATAATAAATGTCTCTATAAAGGGTGAGGAGAATATTAGACTGGCTCTGCAGGTCAAATGGGCAGTGGGGTGGGGGGGTGGGGGGTCGGGGTGGTGGCAGGGGTTAATGAGGATGTCCGAGGGGGTCTTACGCACATACATGAGCATGTGAAAGGGTTAAAGAGGTTTTAGTCAGGGAGAGCAAACCCAGATTAAATGGCCAGTAGAACAATACCACGGATTTAGTTCAGATAACCCACATTAACAACCAGCAAGATGGAACCTTTTAGCCCAGAAACAAAATAATAAGTATCTTTACCACCAGCCTGTTAACTACCATCTGTTGGGCCGCTGACCAGACCCTCTGGCTTCAGAGAGCGTGTCGTTTAGTGTGGGAGCGAGAGGTGGCTGGAGGGGGAGGAAAGAAAAAGATTAAAAGAAACAGTCAATCTATTTCAATCTGTTAAAGCAGCATACCAATAATGGAGCCACAAAATAGATGGCAATGGCAATATGACATTTTAAAAAAATAAATAGTTACAATTATTCATATTAATTATTATCCCACAAAGTAATTGATCTTATTAGCCTAATATTGTTAATCAGATGCATAAAGCAACATATGTAACTTTGAGTTTTTAATCCTGTTTAGCCACGACTATGGCAGGAGATACAAAAACGGATTCATTTATTTGGATAAGTTTATTTGGAAAAATTAATTTGACGTATATTAAACATCAAATATTTTCTGATTGGCAGTATTGCAACACATCACATTTTTCTTCATTTTGACTGTGGACAGACACGTTACTTGATGCTGTACATATAGGCTGTTTACAATGACCATGCAACCAAGCAACTTGGCACACAAACATAACCATCTGTATTTTGCAGCGGCTTCAAACATGGGTTATCCAATCAGAATTTAGAGTTGAGATGTTTTTGGGATGAGAAAGTACACTGAAGATCTACCAATTGCAACATAATGCAGCAAACTCTGCTGATGCTTTTGAATAATGATGCATTTAATAATGTGCAAATAATGCAAGCCAAACATCCCTCTTTTGAAATTTTACTATCTTGATTAAATGTGTGTTCACAATGTGTTTCAGGTTAAATATAACATGGACAGCTGCAAATAAATCATTTTGATGTAGTTCAGATTTAATTCACATTATCAGTTCAAGTAAAAAATATTGTACTATGCATTTAAAATGATACAACACATGGTGCTATACTAGAGCTCTTTATTGATTTCTGGTTTGGCAGCGTCACATCTGTCAGATCAATACAACAGTCCCCATCTGCCCTCCACCACATTTGAGTGATACAATAAATGGCAAAATAAATAAGAACTTTATTTAATCCATGAGGCTGGCAGTTCTCCTTAGAGATTATTTTCTTGAAAGAAAGTTCTTAAGACACGTATCTACTTTAGCATTACACACAGTAGATGCACATAAAATCGGCAGATGCACATACAATCACCCATTCAAGATGACAATGATTGTTAATAATGTAAATCTTTAAAGAGCAGCATTTAGGTACCATATATTAGGTACCATATCCATTATCAGCCAATATTAGATTTAAAAAAAAATTATTTTGTAAATTCAGCCCAAAGTAAACAAAATAAAAATAAAAAAGAGAGAAAAAAAATTATACTGAATATTTAATTGTGCTACTTAATTTCTCTATTTAGATTCTATCGCTCACTTAAAGCTGCAGTCCGTAAGTTTTGCCTCTTTGTCGCCATCTCTGTTTGAAAACCTGGAATTGCAGCTGTGTGCGGAATTATCTAGCTTGCGTGGGTTGTGAGTCGGCACTGCTCCAGCGCGGATGAATCTAATGTTTTGAGGAGTATGTGTGTGCCAGTCAGTCACCGCACCGGTGTGGATATACTGTAATTCGCAATCACAGATTCTAGCCTACGACTTGGAAAATGACCCAAATAATAATTCTCACCATATTGCCTCTGAACAAGTAAGTAACAAGTCTGCCACGTTTGTTCTGACCAACTGAGGAAAAAAAGCATTACCATAAATCTCGCTACTAATGGTGATTAAATCTAAAGATCGGTTAGCTCATATCACATCAAACCGTTCAAATTATTATTATTGTTATACTTTTTTTCTCAAATTGTTAATGTTAACATCAGCATTGCGTGACTTTGAGTATAGTTTGTATTAGCGTGTAGATTTAAATTTCTGCACAGTATAATCTAATTGTCATACTCTTCGAATTTCATATTAAGAAATTCTTTTAACCCAAAAAGCAAATTATGCTCCCTTCGAACTGGTTTTCTTTCAAATACAAATCTTTGTAATCCCAGGCTATCTGTAATCAGAAGCACATTTATAACTGGAATATAATTTAATTTCATTCACATGTGTTTCATAAACACATAATCCTTTATGGATTACAATCCGCCATCAAAATGATACATTTAATTATTCCAGCTGCTGTGAGAAAAGGCTATAAATGATCGGCCACCTGCAGGATCCTCACATGCGATAGCCTAGTAGCCGGAGCAACTTCTTTATGTTTACAGAAGTGACGCAATGACACAGCAGCATGCTCGAATTTCCCACGAAAACCTACCAGTACCACTCAAATTAGAAAACATTATTATAAGCTAACCGTTGTGAATCGGGCTAAAGTAAGGCGATAGTTTTGAACACTGGCTGGTTTATGTACTTGCTCAAATATTGATTTCGGATCATTTTTAACCAAAAAAAGTTACGGACTGCAGCTTTAAAGTTAATCTTTAAAAAGACTAATCATTTAATAACCTTGTTAAATATAATATTTAGCAAATCTATATATATATATTATTAAAAGATTGAAAATATATCTAATATTTAATTTAATAATAGTACAGACATTGGCATTAGGGGCCATAATATGAAAATAATGGACAAAGATTAAAAAAAAAAAAATATGGACATAGTTGTTTCCCATACTCATGTTTGTGTTTTTTTGTTTTTTTTAAACTAACGTTCTCAATGAACTGTCATTCTTTTTTCAATATACTATGAATCAGGCCATGCTAATTCCAAAATCAGACATACTGCTTAGGATGCAAATTAGGAAACAGTTTTAGTCGCCTTTTAGAACAGCCTGATTATAAGTAACAAAACAGCACATGTATGTAAGCATATGCTTATGAGTTTTTGTGTGTATCTGATAATCATGGTCTGTGCGGTTTATCCCAGCAGAGGCAGTGGGGCCAGATACAGGTTAACGCACTTTTCCAGATGCCCTGTGGCTGTTTTCCCCCATGTTGCCATCAGTCACAGCTCAATGGCCAGTCCTATCCTCTTTCTTTTATTCTCACACATGAACACACTCGCTCTCAGGTGCGAGAGCCTGTGAGAGGCGCAGGGGCAGGGGTGGGAAAGCCTCCACTCTTTAAGGATGACAAACATCTGTGTAAGCCATCAAAACAGCTGCTGAGCTTTTCTCGCTCTCACTCTCCAAACTCAGCAACTCCTCCACCCCCACAACTGCTGTTTGTCTAACGCCCCCAAAGGCTTCCATCCAGGCCTCGACGCGGGACAAGAGCAAATGAGAGATTCATCATCACAGGAAGTTGGGGCTGATCAAAGCGCTACACGGGTCTTCTAAGTACGACCATTGCCTGGGTCGCAGGGTCCTCCGCACCGCCCCTCTTCACATGAGTTGAGAAAGTCGAGATTGCATTTTGTTGTAAGGATAATTACTTTGCCAGTTAATTGCTTCTTGGAGAGGGAGATTGTTTTAATATTAATGTCTGAGGGGGATGTGAAATTAGAAACGTAGCTGGGCTTTGGCACTCTGATCAGAGGGTCTGGTGTGTGGAGTGAGAAGAGTCTCTTTGATTCTCTCCTGAGTTTTACAGTCCAGCGACCACATTGTTGTTCCTGAGCTGTTTGCTAATGAGATTTCCAGTTAAGTTGAAGCCATGTCCCATCTTATAAAACTTAAGACCACTTCTTCTTGCCTTTTCCCAAAAAAGGCAGCAGAGCGCCAGTAGTCTATCTCCCAGTCCCATCATTACACCAGAGAGGAAGGATTCTAGCGGGACGCTTCAGCTAATAGTGCTAGTCAAGTCACCTTTATCTCTAAAGCGCTTTATACAATACAGATTGTGTCAAAGCATCTTCACAGAGATAAACAGGAAATAGCAGAAGCAATTATGAAAACTCAACTATGGAGTTAAGATGAAATGCCGCTGGGCCCCAGTAAAATATTACTGCCAGATTTGCGAATTAATCACTCTTTTGATCTAATCAGTTAAATAGGTTTGCAAAATGTCTTTGATTCAGTTTGATTAATTTGGACACTTCACTCACGCAACACAAAAACAAAACAAAAAAGCGCTGGATGAGGTGGATATTTACCTACAATCTATTGTATGAAACAAAACAAACAAATTTCTTTATCTGTCAACAATGAAGCAGCTCTTTATTGCACATACAAACGGTACTGCAGTGCAGGCAAAGTCATTTATATAAATATATCCATGGCAGTAAAGTTTTTTTTTCGATAAAAAACCCAGAATCATAAGACTCATTTGGTCATGTTGCATGCTTTTGATTCACTAAAAAGGGCTGACTCATAAGAGACATTTGGTCATGAATCAGACTACACTTATCACGCTGTCTGTTTTTGATTCACCAAAAATAACTAGCTTATGAGTGTCCGTATTGACCGTATTAGACAAAGTAAAATATTGCTTTTGTGATAACAAGTATCAATAGCACAACGGTTCAAATGAAGATCATGAACTGAATTCACTCTCAATTAAGAGTGAATTCAAAGTTTTGAGTTCATTTACAGAACATTCATAACCATGCTATGTATTTGTCATTCCAAAAAAACCTATGTTTGTGTGAATGTGGCGCTGAAGTACCATGTTCATGGATTCTGTCCCACTCAACCAAAGGCAAAGGCAGGGAAGGGGTGTACAAACGTAGAGCGCATATTCCCCAGACTGCAGTGGAGCCACACAGTGGGAAGTGGATGAAAGTAAACATGGCATGTGGAGGGAAAAAATATGCTGAAATCGCTTTCTCTAAAAAAATGATGTCTGACGAAATTTGGGTGACCTCCTGGCCTTTCCCACAGCCATAGAAACCCCAGAGTCTGCAGGCCACAGCCCGCCACTGCAGCGGGTAAACCATGATACAGTTCCTCTCTCTGTCTCTCTCCCTCCCATGCTGTTGCATTCTTTCCTTTTCCGAGACCCACTCTCCTTACATGTCCTAATTACTTTACTTCCATGACGATAATGTGTCTTGCTTAACAGCATGGGGTTCAGAACAAATCGCTAACCAGAATGTTTGTGGAGTACCTAAACTGTACTGCTTTGCTGTATAAATTCTGTAATAGAATGACAAAAAAAAAACTCCCTCTTGGCCGACCTATAACCCAAAGAGCAGTAGCTACAGTAGAGGTGTACTGTGAAATCCCCTTGGTTCAATGTCCAAAAAGTCAAAGAAACCGAGAGAAGGTCCATGACCAAAAATCCATTATGAGTTGTCCATTGGTTGACTAATCCAAAACATCCGTATCTATGACAACATTACTGTTGAAAAGAGAAAGAAAACAAACAGAGTTTGAGCAAAAGGCTGTTTATCCAACAGTGGCCTAAATGTGCCTGCTTTGATTTGGTGAATGAAATCTAGTTTAAAACACATGTGCCAAGAAATCTTTGCATTTATATTGGTTTTATGTAATTTTAAAACCTTTTAAACCATTTTCAAAAAGAAGTTTGTTTACAAAACATTGTGGTGTGTTAAAAACAATATAACAAATTATTAATTTAGAGCTTAGAACTGTTTTTTTTTCTTCATTACTGTATCAAGGCCAATCACGTATCACACTTTTAAATGTATGCCATCATTGTATTAAAGAAATAGTTCACACCAAAATGAAAATTTTGTCATTCACCCTCTTGTTGTTCCAAACCTGTATGAGTTTTTTTTTCTTCTGCTTGACACAAAAGAAGATATTTTAAAGAACGTTGGTACCAAAAACAGCTGCTTGATAGTTATGACTCCAAGTATTTCTTTGCCATGGAATCATGGCTACCAGAAACTTTTGGTTACCACCTATTCAAAATATTACTTTTGTGTGTCAACCGATATTAAAGAACGTTTGTGAAAACACTTAAGGTTAAAGGTAAATTAACGGATGACAATAGTAATTTTGGTTGAAATATACATTTAAGTCTGGATTTTGTAATGTTAAAAAAAACCAAAAACAAACCCCATATATATATACACTACTAATATATATATATATATATATATAATATAATCATGTTATGTCATTGACCCACTTAATCTCCTATTACTGCATCAGCAGAATGGAAAAGAGGACATGGATAAGGAGGAGAAAGTAGGGTTTTATCAACACTGAATATTCCTTTGATTATGTCACTACTTGTGCTTGGATCATTTCTCCAGTTGGAAAAGGTGTCATATGATGCGATTTCAATTGTTCTTTGGAGTGTTTCAAGCTCTTGGTGTGTAAAGAAGATCTGTAAAGTTGCAACGACTAAAGTCTCAAACCAAAAGAGATATTCTTAATAAAAGTTAAGCGTCAACCTCGCCTACCTAAAACGGCTCGTTCTAACACGCCCCCACATGTCTACGTCACGATGTGGGAAGATTTGCATAACACCGCCCAAATGTTCACGCAAAGAAAGAAGCGTAACTGTAGTATTGTTGCTGCCGCCGCTGTTATGTCACGGAGACGCTGTGTGTTTCGTTGTGAAAGAGAAACTACTTTGTTTGGCCTTCCAAAAATGGACACGACTAGAAATCAATGGTTAAGTTGTATTTACAACACTGTTCCCGAACAGTTCAACCCAAATATTCGATGTGGGCAGCGCCTTGTATGGGGGACGAGGACTGTTTCCTGGGAGAGTATAGCCTACAATGCCGGTGTCTGTTTCTATAAAGTGGGGCAATTCCAACTTTGCAAGGACAGTCTGGCACTTCTGACTCACAGACTGTAAGTACGTTTACATATTTAAAGAATTTGCCACTGATGATTCAAACGCGAGTTTTGAGCAGTGTAGAGTAGCGCTTGTTGTTTGTTGTTTCTCCGATCACAAATGCAGACAGGTTTTATGTTTACACGGCGCAATGCAAAGCAACGCGTAAAAAAACAGTATAAGTAATTATAATCAGTAAATATGTCCCCACTGGATGCAACAAATGCCTCGTTTATAATGGGTTTTACTGGTTTTGTCTCGTCGTGCCGGGAGACGGCATCACAGTATGGTAAGGGGCGTAACATTTCCGTCACATGCTTGAGGTATGCGGCCAATCACAACGCACTGGATAGCTGGCCAATCAGAGCACACCTCGCTTTTCAGACCGATGAGCTTTGTAAAAATCGACGCGTTTCAGAAAGGCGGGGCATAGAGGAGCAACAATAATGTACATTATGTGGAAAATAATGTGTTTTTTTAACCTTAAACCGCAGAAACACATTGCATTACACCAAATACACAAAATAACGGTGCTTTTTAGCAACGTCATATGACCCCTTTAAGATATAAATTTTGAATAAAGAGTTTACATTGCCCACAAGTAGCCTCATACAGTGAATACTCGGTACACATAATCAAATGTACTTGAAGAATGCGTTTAATTTTCAGACTAAGGTTTAAGACTAAGGTCTCATCAAAGACCAAAACAAGTACATCAGGATTTTAGTCGGGCTCAGATAAGTTCAGACAGTGTCAGAAAACTTTAGAAGACTGAACAGAAGCTATTGAATTCTCCTCCATAGACTCCGTCTGACTGTTTAATATAGGCTACTCAAGGCTGTCTGAAATGCAATATACATGCTCCATTCTATTGAAAGCAATATAACTTTGAACATCTAAATGAATAATACACTGCATATGAGACCAGGCTGAGAATATTGAATGTTTCTATGGCATTGAGGAGAGGAAAATGATGGGAAATGTATGTGACCAGTCAAAACAAAGCAATAGACATTTCCTCACATCTGATTGGCTGTGCCTCCCAGGCTCTTGCTCACTCTCCCTTCCCCCACTCAGCCCCAAAATGAGCAGAAGTGCTCGTGCCAGCTCTCCCAGATTTCTGCAGTCTAAAGTCCAAAGCTGTAACAGATTAACATTTAGGGGAGGGCCATTGTGTATAATACAGAGCGCTGGTCTAATCTGAGCTGAAAAGGCTTTAGCCAAGCGTTAGATTGTCCTGATCATAGCTTTGGCCAAATAACGTACTCTTCCTTCTATACACAGGCCCTTTATAAAGCTGATGAATAAGAGAAAGACTGTAAAATGTCTAACACTGAGCAGATAGCACTCAGAACGCATTGGTAGGCCAACTTCTTTTTACTTTGAGGAAGTTAAAGTAGGTCCTGTCCAGGGTCAGAAATTCATATGGGCGATAAAAGGACAAAAAAGCTCTAGTAATGAACTCTCCATTTATATTTCATTTAATTTAGTTATTAATTATATATATATATTATATATATATATTTTTTTTAAGTATTTTAATTATTCAAAGAGTATAATTATAAATATATTATTACCTTGGGGAGTTGAATCACATGACATTTTATAACCTCAAGGAGCATTTATCACTTATAATATCAGGACAGTTTTTTCACGCTGATTTTTACTTTATTTCTGAGGTGTATTAAAAAATTGTAAGTTAATAACAAAACAAACTTTAACAAACTTAAGTTAATACAATATTAATAAAGTTAAAATAAATTTAAAATGGAACTATAATCTTAGATTACACTGGGGAAAAAAGCAAAACAAAACAAGAAAATCTGTCTGGCTGAAGTCAGTAAGAGAGACATGTGGTGTTTCAGGCTCACAGACATTAATTTGTATGTGTGTGTGTGTGACTTGACTCCACTCCCCTGAGAGTGTGAGTGTGCACACTTCCCCTAGAAGTTAAGGGTTAGGGTGTGCCACTGCCGCAGTACATGTACAACCAGTCCTCTCAGTACTCTTCTCTCACGAGAGGTTAGGCAATTTAACACACACTTAACCTGTCACTGAGTTCATTCCAGACACATATGGTCTTATATAATGTCTGAGTCCTATCCACAATACTCATTAATGCATACCATGCATATACCCTCCAACACAGCCTCCAGCACAACCTATTTTAACTGCAAAACCCTTTTCAAGATTTCATAAAAACCACTGATTCAGCATCTGCCCAAAGGTAGCACTAGACGCTCCTGATCGGCACACTTAGTGGAGATCTTTACAAAGGCTCCTGTACAGCTTGGGCTGTACATCAGCACTGAACAGAGGGCTTTGAGCCATCACTTCCTGTGGGGCAGTGGTCAGTGTCTGTCCATCCCTGACATGCTGGAGCTCCGAGAACCATCTGTTGTCCATGCTCTCTGATCTGAGAATGTTTTTCTTAAGACAACACAACCAGACCTCTGAAGGTACAGTAAAATGTTCATCATTTCATGTACTCAAATATGCATTTCTGGACTTGATGTCAAGACGGACAGGATTTGGTGGTGAAAAACAAGGACCCAGAGGAAAATTGTATGCTCAGAGGTTGCTCTTTTATAGTTATAATGGAGTTGTCAGATATGATTATCAACTTTGTCTCTTGCATTGCTCTTCTTGCTGCTAAAACAATTGAGAAATTAAAGAGATCTAATTTGTGATTTTTCCATCCTATGGGGACGCACATTTCCCTAACAAGGTCTACTTTGTGGTGTGGCACCATTTCACAAGCTACAGATGGCGCGGATCCTGCTAGCATTGCGCAAAGCATAAGGGTTGTTAATGACTCTCTGCACTCTCAAAACAATTCCTGAGAAGAGCCCAGGCAGGAGGCTTGCACTAGTTGGATGGGTTGAGCTCAAGTCACCTTGATGTCTAGTTTTCAGAGCCAGTCTGTGGGCAGGAGAGTGGACAGAAATGACAGTTTAATGTGCAGCTACTGATACTAGATTGACAGCTGGCATGCTGCTATCAGTACTGAGAAGTTGCAAAGCTACTAACTTAACCACATTTTTTAGCAGAGTGATAGCAGCCTAGCTTTTAAAATGAGTAGCTAGTAGCTAGTGTATAGCATGATAAAATATACAAAATCGCTATTTATGTACAATACCACTCACGCACAGCTTTACAGCCAATAAACTGTCTCCATCAAAAGAAGCACTGGGTGGTCCGATTCATTTCAGTAAATTACATAAATGTTCACATAAATCACATAAATGAACAAATTCACAAATATTATACACATATTAACTACTATAATTTTACAAAATGTTATGGGCTAATATTTATTAAAATGCTGCTGTTCATAACTAAGTTTTAAAATTTTACAGGTGCTATTCATTTATCCTGATCCATTCAAATACTGTTTAATGCTGTCACCACGCAAAACTTGTTTTAAGCCAGATAAATACAGTTTGCGTATGTACATTACTTAAATAAAAACGAACATTAAAAATACATGTTCTAATTGTACAAATGTGTGTAGTATAAAGAAATCCTGACATTATCTAGCATCAGTTGCGTCTCTTGACGGCACTTCACAAATCCTCTTCCTTGGCCTCATGGGATTGTAAAGTGTCCAACAGAATCACAGCACAAGTAGGTCTTCCAGGACACAGGGTCTGTTTGCAAGGTAAATAAATAATATGATGGTACACAATAGCTTTGGAATTTCCAAAATACCTAGTAAGCTACATTTAGTAAGCTGCATTTTATTATTAGTTTGTAGTGAAGCTAACTACTGTAGCACTGAAAATGTGAAAGTACTGTAATATGATGGGCATAGTGATATGCTAGGCTAACTAGAGTCTCCCGTGTCTGTGGATGAAGAGTTAAGCCTTACAGCTAAAGTACAAACTTTTCCTTACTGTATATTTTAAATCAGCTGCAATTTCCAGTTAAAATGAACACTTGCAGCAATTAAACACCAACAACTTTTTCACACAAATCATGATTACAGGGTCTGGTTATCGATTAATGAAACTAATTTCCACATGGTTCTATGCACAATACTATGCTATGACCTCAAAAAGCTCAATGTATTGTAAACAAATACATTTTGATGATTGAATCACATAACTAGGTCCATATTTATGGCTTTACTGAGTTAAACTTGCTCTGTAGCTCACGTGGTACAGCTTTGCACTTGCGATGCGGAGCGCTCAGGTATGAGACCTGTGAAACATGGTAAAAGAGCTCAAAGACTTAAACAAGTAAGCAAAAAATAGCATGGTTGCTTCAGCTGCTGTTTTTTTTTCTCATGTTTGCTTTTGTTAATGCTATCGGTTAGGTTTAGGGTAGGGTTTAGCCAGTGTGGGTGGTACTTTACAACAGCCTAACATAAAATGTTACCAGATTCATGTTTTGGAAAACTGAACACGCACTTTGAAAGTGTCCCGAAAAGTGCAATAAACAAGGAAATATAATTTTGCAGAAATGTCACCACAGGCAGGTATTTTAGTTTGGTTGCTTTAAGGCTGAAACACATGACATGGCTTTTCTGAACTGATTGAAAAACACTAGGCATCATACACTTGCTTTGTAAATAGTTACAGAGGAAAAACTGGACATCAATTGCTAAACGATTGACTTTAAAGTCTGTGCCCATCATACACTATGCAATTTCCTACAAAATCTGTCAAATCTGACTGACGAAAGTCTGCAGACTGCCTCTGAGTTTTGGTAACTGACTCCTCCAGACTGTAAATCAAGGCAAAAATCTGTACAAAAGTCATGTAGTGTATTCCAGTCTTTTGCTAAGGGTAGTTTTCTGCCATGTGAGTGAAGCCATCCCTCCCAGATCAATAGAGAGCTTTTGGGTATATTGACTGCTGAGAAAGTCACTGAGTTGGGAAGGGGGCCATGCTTTATCGTGAATAAAACACAGCTGTTGACCAATCAGAATCAATGACTGGAACTAATCGTTTTATAATTATATACAAAGATCACAATTTATATATATTTCATTATCATTTTAAGACCGCTACAATAAAAATATAATACTTTTATAATGAAATTCAATTAATTAAAAATCTAAATGTAATTTGACTATATATAGCTATTTAGAATGGTATACATAAATACACACCACCTGGTTTAACATTATTAAAGTTTACAGGGCTAGTCCAGCTATAGGAATCAGTTAAACACTTTTACATAATTGGAATATGACCAATGTCTAATTAATATTGGAATATTCTTGTTCATGCAGTTCACTTTAAAGATGCTTTAAAGTAAAATAATAAGCAGCTCTTCTTGTGGCTATACGCTGGGTCAAACCTTCCCTTAAATGGTCAGGCGACATGCTTACTCTATACAACAAACAGTGGCTTTGAAAACAGATGTCTCCTCAGAGAAGGAGGAGAATGGCTAGTTGCCATACTTGGCTATGAAGGGGTGAAGGGGCAGCATGCTTTTGGATCTGGCTCACTCTATCCCCCTTAATTTCTCTACTCTTCCCGTACTCTCTGGGGGAGTGAGTATCTTTTCAAAGGTTGGCCTCTGCTCACTGCATACCTCTACCTCAAAAGGAAGTGCGATTTGCAGGATCCAGTGGTCGTTCGTAAGTTTCCATACTTTTGGGACAGCTGTCTCCACACGAATTCGGTTTGACCCTTTTTTGTCAGTGAAATTTGACACTGTTTGTGTTCGGCAAGGTATTGGGCAGCATTTTATTTTCAGGGGCATGCTGAGTGAAGAGGCGTTACACCATTTTGAATTTATGCGACCAGAATCAGATGCCTACCCATTTTGGTTCAGATTCAGATTCATAATGGATGTACAGTGACACTGGTACAAATGATGAGTGGTTTCATTTACCGAAGTGTTCTCATAAAATACAGAGGGGCGTAAAGAAAATGAACCTCAGATTTACTTTCTATTCACTCTGTGCCCCATAAGTGAATACTGCTTAATTCACGTTCGTTCTTTCTTTCTTTCTTGCTTTCTTTTCTTCTTTTTCTTTACTGTCAGAAGAACATTCAGTTATTGTAGTGCACACCCCTCCAAGCCCTCGTGTTCCTGAATAACGTACAGCATTTCTCTCTGTCGACTCTTATGCTTTCTTCCCGTTATATTCCTTATATTTTATTTAATCTGTTTATTCTTCCTCCTCCTCCTCCTCCTCCTCCCTCCAGCCTGCTACAGCTCAAACGTCACTCTACTCTGCAGTAGAAACAATGCTTTGAAGTTTCAATGGCTTCTCCTCTCTTTTGTCTTTACGCTGATTAGGACCCAGCTGTCTATTATTCAGACATTTTTAATTTGAGTTTGAGGGCTGGCATGTGCATCTTTGATTTAATCATTCAGAAGTGGGGAGAATGGGGTAAAATATGCCACCCCCTTAATCTAACAAACTGTGCATTATATTTTAGAAAGACTTTCATACCCAGCAAACTCAGAACGTTTCTCTAACATTATTGTATGTAACTAACATTATATTGTATCTCTAACATACTGTATATTGTATCTTGTTTGAATATTCCTTTGGGAACTAAGTCCTAACATTCTAGGAATATTCTTATTAGGTTTTTATTTTTTACATTTCCAGAACATTCTGGGATCCAAAATTGTTAGCTGGGTATACAGATGCAAACGAGAACAGCAATCAGTATA
>JADLZN010008152.1:0-37960 GCA_018155175.1 Sinocyclocheilus anophthalmus | reverse complement strand
ACTTAAAATAAAATGAAAGCACAACATATTAAAATAAAAGCCAATTCAAAATATGAATGAATACTATTTCAGTACATAGATTAAAGCTAAATATAAAATATTTTTAAAAATTAACTAAAATTATTCAAACAAAGGTGATTTAACTAACTTAAACAAAATATATAAATAAAATCTAATTCAAAATATTAATAAATACTGTTATAGTCTATACATAATACTAAGATAATACTGTTGTGGCTTGCCAGTTGCATCAATTAGGAATTGTGTTTATAACTCCTCCTCAAAGCATTTGCAAGCTTTCGCCTGACTGATCAATGTGCTTGTGTGTTCCAGAGAGTTCTGCTAGACAAGTAATGGAGCATGCTTTGCTCAACGATGAGAGTGAGTACATGAGGATCAGCAGTTAGACAGAATATTACGAAGTAGTTTAGATGCAAAATAAACATGTTAGACCAGCACCTCAGAGCAGTATCAGATTGTTTGTATCTCTGCTTGCTGTGTATGTTTTGTGACATGCAGATGATATGCAAATGGCTTAAAACAATAATCTGAACATGCTGTATGTTTTCAGTAATCGTGGCCTGGTCTGGGCAGTCATGTGTGTGCATGATCTGTAACATTTCCATTTGCCTGCACAATAATATTGTTGTATTAATACTGTATCTGTGCAAAAGTTTTGATTTGTTATTTATAAACAGAACTAGTTTGAGTACTTTACATGCAGTTCCATTGAGGACGGTGTTTGCTGGACTAGTAGTATTTATAGTGTCTTAGTGATTTCCGGGAAAGTCTTGGAGTATTTGCTTGATTCATGTCTTGCTCTAACACAGGAGTGCTTCAGGAGATCCAGAAGTCTTTAGAAGGAGATCAAACGTAAGAAGGTTTAATTTAATGTAGGTCTCGTTACTTTATTAATATGCATTAATGCCCATACGGTTTGAATAATTGCTAATTGTTTGTTTAAAGGACGTTCCTAGAGAACAATCGGAAGACTAAGCCAAAAGGCAACATGCTGAGCATGGAGTAATTTTTTTTTTTTCTATTCCTATACATAAATAGTTTCTTCCTGCATTAATATGTAATATTGTAACTAGCCTGTTGCTAGTATTTGAGAGAACGGTATCATTGCTTTCCAAAGATTTAGCATGTTTTGAAAATGCAGATTTTCTGTATGCTTCTGGCGCAGTAGTGGTGCATCATAACACTCCAAATGTTTGAGCTGCTTCTGATGCTGTTCCTAAAAGTGCTTCAGGTTTACATATTGGGCATAGCACAAAGTTCTCCGTGTTCACTTTTTATATTCAATACCATTCCACATTTTTTCTTTGGTGTTTCCGGTCATTATCATAAGCCAAAATAATTTATTTTATTATGACATGATTTTTTAAATGACAGGCGATACGTAGATATTATTTATATTATATTATTACTAATAATAATAAGAATAACCATAATATACTTGTTATTATTATTATTAATAATATACTATTGTTATTAATATAATATAATACTTTATTGTAATAAGGCTGGCAACATAACCTACAGTGAATATAAAATCAAAACGAATTTATTTTGTATATTCGCAGGTTGGGTTACTAAAATGACTGTGACTTAAAATGGGCTTATACCAAAAACGATTTAATGTTTAATTTTTATATATATAATATATACTATTATAGTATATATCATAGATATATAATATACATACATCATACTACATACATACATATGTGTAAGTATTAATTTTATATCTCTAAAAAAAATAGAAATCATGTAAAAGGTCAATATTTTTTGTCACTCATTTCAGAAAGTGAAACCCATATGTTATATAGATTCATTACACATAGAGTCAAATATTTCAAGCCTTTATTTCTTGAAATTGATGATTATTGCTTAAGATAATGAAAACCCAAAATTCAGTCTCAGAAAATTACTATTGTGAAGAAAGTTCCATATTGAAAGTCATGGTGTCACACCCTATCAGCTCATTACCTCAAAACACCCCAAAGGTTTCGAGCCTTTAAATGGTCCTCATCTGGTCAGGTGCTACACATCATGGGAATACTTCGACTTGACAGATGTCCAGAAACAGTCATTGACAACCTGTCACAAGGAGGGTAGCCGAAAGAAAAAAAAAAGGAACAAAGTTAATTACTAAATAACCTTGTTGGTTTCACAGGAGTGGACTGAGGCTGGTGTCAGCGCATCAAGAGCCACTACGCAGTCGAATCCTAGACATGGGCTACAAATGTCTCATTCCTCGTGTCAAGCCACTCCTGAACCAGAGACAACTTCAGAAGCATCTTACCTGGGCTAAGGATAAAAAGAACTGGACTTTTGCTCAGTGGTCCAAAGTCCTCTTTTTAGATGAAAGTAAATTTTACATTTCATTTTGGAAATCAAGGTCCCAGAGTCTGGATGAAGAGTGGAGAGGCACAGAAACCATGTTGCTTGAAGTCCAGTGTTAAGTTTCCACAGTCTGTGATTATTTGGGCTGCCCTGTCATCTGCTGGTGTTGGTTCACTGTGTTTTCTGAAGTCCACAGTCAACGCAGCCATCTACCAGGAAATTTTAGAGCACTTCATGCTTCCTTCTGCTGACAAGCTTTATGGAGATGCTGATTTCATTTCCAGCAGGACTTGGCACCTGCCCAAACACTGCCAAAAGCACCAAAAGCTGGCTAAATGACCATGGTGTTAATGTGCTTGATTGGCCAGCAAACTCATCTGACCTGAACCCCATAGAGAATCTAATGGGTATTGTCAAGAGGAAGACGAGAAACACAGACCCAACGAGGCATAATTAAAATGATGACCTGAAGGTCGCTATCAAAGCAACTTGGGCTTCCATTACACCTGAGCAGTGCTACAGGCTGATTGTCTCCATGCCATGCTGCACTGATGCAGTAATTCATGTAAAATGAGGCCCAACCAAGTATTGAGTGCATATAAATTAACATACTTTTCAGAAGCCTGACATTTCTGTTTAAAATATCCTTTTTTTTTTATTGATCTTATGTAATATTCAAATTTTCTGAGAAACTGAATTTTGTACCTGTGTGTTGTGGTGTGTGTGGTTGTATATTATGTGTGTGTGTGTGTGTGTGTATAATATATAGATATATATATATATATATAATATATATATATATATATATATAGATTATAAAATATATATATATGTTTGTGTGTGTGTGTGTGTTATATATATATATAATATATATATATAGAGCTAATCCATATAATGTATATGCTTGTGTGTGTGTGTGTATATATATAATCTCTTGTGTGTGTATATATATCGTATATATTATCTGTGTGTGTGTATATATATATTATATCCTAATGTGTGTGTGATATATCTATATATATATATGTTGTGTGTGTGTATATAATTATATATTATATCTCTATTTGTGTGTGTATATCTATATATATCTAATTGTGTGTGTGTATAGACTAATATCTATATAATATTATCTATATCTATATATATATATATATGTGTGTGTTGTTATATATATATATCTAATATATATAGATATAATAACTATAGTGGGTGTGTGTGTGTGTGTATATATATATATATATGTATAAGTGTGGTTTGGGGATATATATATTATAATATGTGTGTACCTGTTTCCTCATCCGTCTCCATACTGCAGGTTGCAGTGGTTGCTGTGTTGGTGGTGCCCGTCTCGTGAGTTTCACAAGGTGGGTTTGAGCAGACCCTCTGCACCGTTCCCGTTTGATTTCCGCCCATGTTAGATGATGCTGTGGTTGCCGTGTTTGTCGTGCCCGTCTCGTGGGTCTCACAGGGTGGGTTTGAGCAGACCCTCTGCACCATTCCCGTCTTTCACATGATGAATGTAGTCGATGTATAATGATCTTAAATTTACTTGTTTGGAGATTATGCAAAGAAATCAGATGCAGAATTTACAACCAATATAATCAAGATTTTGGTTTTCTTGTGGTCCAAGATAAAATCTACACAGAGGTCCCGAGTGCAAAAGAGCATGTTTGTGTGTGTGTTCACAGCCCCCCCAGATGCTTCCATCTATTCAAAAGATGATGTGGTGCTGGATGTTGAGAACACTCTCATCTGTCATGTGACTGGACTCTTCCCTCCACCTGTCAATATCTCCTGGACTAAAAACAATCAGATTGTGACAGAGGGCATGAGTCTAAGCCAGTATCGCATAAATAATGACGGCCCTTCAACATCTTCTCCTCTCTGATGTTCACGCCTGCAGAGGGAGACATTTACAGCTGCACTGTGTTCCACAAAGCTTTAGACAGCCGTTTGGAAACTAAAACATGGGGTGAGGCACTGCTTCATGTATATTCAGTGGATGTAAGGTTTTCATAAATCCTAACTGTTCCCAAATTCTTTGCTTTAGACCACCTGCTTTATTACTACAAACACAGAAACAATTTAGGGTGAACATAACAATAGGCAGACATGACTCATTTAACACTATTTAGACATTAATCAGAAATACAATGTGTGAATGACTTGATTTGCCTTACCTAGGAAAAATATAAAAGAATGTTAAAAGCAAAACTTAGAATGAGATACCCTGAGGATATTTAATAAAACAAAATATTCCAATCATTATGTTGTTGTTGTTGAGCAATAATGTTGTCACTTTACTGTTAAAATTAAATGTATGCATTTGCATTCTATGACATATGCATCATCATGTGTTTGTATGTTACCTACAGAGGTGGATGTTGCGGTGCCCAGTGTTGGTCCAGCTGTGTTTTGTGGAGTGGGTCTGACTCTGGGGATGCTGGGAGTCGCAGCTGGAATGTTCTTCCTCATTAAAGGAAACAACTGCAACTGACCGCTCTGGTTTAAAAGTCAACACATTCTTGTTTTGTAATTCAGATTCTTTGTACTTCTAATTAACATTATCCTCCAATGTAAATTCTGTAAATAAAACCTTTTGGTACTAAAAACAATATTTATTTTGTACGGTACATGACAAACAATGTTCAAATTTGGCTGGTGTTCTAGTCAAATGATTTTTTTAATTTGTTCAAATATTCATAAGTGATCCAAATATATATTTACATTTACAGCAAGCACACCACGCAACGTTTTGATATGCATTTTATAGAACTTCACTAAAACATTTGATCCTCATTTTCACCTAAAAATGAAGATATAGCTCATCTGACAGTTTATGTTTCATCATAAAGGTAAGAGTCTATGTTTCAAGTTAATCAAGTCAGTGAAATCACAAAATAAAATTAAATGTTCCAGATATTTGTTCACAGATACAGGGCTCTGACACAGTTCAAATGATCTATTTATCTACATTTCTTTGTTTAAAACATAATCTCACATACTAAACTGTGATATGTCTTAAATACACTGAAAGTTATTTTGCAAAATTATTTGTAATTGCTAAATGTTTTCCTGACATTTTTGCCTGTATTGGACAAAACAGTTTAATTAGTGAGGACACACAAAATATCCTCACAAATCAGTTATTTAACTATATTAGTAAGGACACTTGTCCCTCACATGTATAGACACACCTGTACACAAACACACATATGCACACACAATTTAAATGGTTTGTTTTTTATGATATTTTATACTTTGGCAGCTAATAAATCCTTCTGACACCCTACAATTACTTTTTGTGTTTGTTTTTGTCTTCTGACAGGCTGTGACATATGGTACATTTAATCTCAAATCTTTTGAAATGCTTTGGTACTATTTTTATTGCCTTCGGATTTTGTGTCAATTTGGTTAGGTAATGTGAATATATTTTATAACATAACTAAATTACAGTAATTTTACATCTTTCTTTCAGCATCTCTAAAAATGATAGGAAATGTAGCACATTGCATAATTGTTTATAATAATAAACCTGGGCCCGTATTCACAAAACATCTTAGGGCTAAAAGTAGCTCACAACGTGTCGATTTAGGAGAAAATATTAAAAATAATGGGCACGTCAGTCCTAAATTTATGACTCCTAAATTTTTGCTCTAAGAGAATTCCAGAACACATTTTAGCATTAAAAATATCTCCTAAATCTGTGAAACATTAGGAGTAGTGAAGATGACTCTTAAGTCACTAAGACCAAGCCACAAACTATGCCTATTCTCCCTGCTGAACAAAACAATAGAAACCATCACAGACATTCTAATGGTTTCCACTACAAATACCATTACATTCTTTACAAACCATCAACTTTTAACCATTAAAAAAACGGTTTTCTGTAGTGTGTTTTGGGACATTTTTCATTAGTGGTGTTTAACATCTCATGCACCAATAGAAGCTGACCAGTTACCAGTAGAGACCAACAGGCACCATTACAGTTGCCATTAAAACCAGTGCTACTTCCCATTATAACCAGTAAAACCATTAAAAACTCTGTGATGGTTTCTCTTGTTTTTTTTTCCAGACGGGCTAAAATGGCTTCAGAACGTAAACATTTTAGAAACACGCTGTATTTATTTGCACACATATGTTTTCCCATGCATCTTTTTTGGTTTTGGAGGTTATCCCAACTCCAAATTTTATTATGGTTATTATGGTGGAGAATTCTAGAATGACAGCATTTTTATTTTCCTGACCGTCAAATGAAGCTCATTAGTCGATCATTATCCAGTAAAATTAGATTGTCTGTTTTTTTTGTGTGTGTGTGGGGGGGGTTGTCATACAGGACTTTAGCTTTATATGCGTGAATAGCAGCAGCATAAACAAGACCATGAGGATTCAATTGTCGCATCATGCACCTGCTGCACTTCTGAGAAAGGAGAAAAACAGAAATTAAGTCTTTAAAAGGAATAAAATAAATAGGATCACACAAAATATATAATAGGCTATAATATAATTAACAGATTAACAAAACGGGGGAAACAACACTGTGCAACAAGTATAGGTTATGCTTGTTTTTGTGACATTCTTAATGCATTTTATTTATTTTCTTTATGTCTTTTCATCGTCTGTTTGATTACGTCTTTAATTGATTTTTCCATAGGCCTACATTTCTGCCATATGTACATTAACTGACAGTCACCACTGATAAGCTACCACTAAATATTGTAGAAACTTAATTTTCTGTAAAGTTGCTTTTCAACGATTTGTATCGTGAAAAGCACTATACAAATAAACTTGAATTGAATTATGTCTTTATTTGATTAAATCCATCTGATCGCACAGGCGCCTCACGCACACAAACAACATTAGTTCTAGCGTTGCCTGACGTTTCAGCCATTCATCATCAAACTAAAACACAGTCAACCAAACATAAAATTTACAATGTTTATTTTAAAAGGTCTGCTGTGAAATCAGCGTGCAGCACCCAAACAAACAGTTTTGCGCATGTGAAGGATTTTACACGGATATTAGAACATGATTATCTGTTAGGCGACAATAATAAATAATAGTTATTCAAACCAATGTTAAAGATGGCAAAATGGAACATTGGTTCTTGTGGTATTAGACAGGCTCGTTGTGAGCCAAATGCTGTTTCAGTTTTGCTTTACATTTGTATGCTGTTTATAATGAATGCCACTGTAGCCTAATTTGTGTTTTATTTTATAGATAAATCTAATTTTATAACTACTTATTTTTTCATTCTTGTTCTGTTCCGAATACCGTTAAATTGAAAATATTTGTTGTAGAATGAGGGGAACTAAACAGGCTGTTTATATTTACAAGTATTTTAATATACATATAAATTACAAATATTAATGTAGCCTAATTGTTTGCAATCACAAGGTTAACGGGTGTTTTTGGAGTAAGATACATTTCTCTTTGACGATATTACTTCCTCTTTTTGGCCGTGTTTCGTTTCTCCGTGTCGTAAACTCTTGGTGCGAGGCTTTTAAACCTGGGTGTTTTTAGGGGCGTGATGTTCAAACGACGATCGTTTTCTGCTGCCACGTTTATCAACGTGCGATCATTCGTACGGTGAGATTGGTGGCATACGAATGTTTCATGAATCACACGTGAACTCTGTCATAAGTTGATTTGTGCTCCCGGATCTGCGCTCGTTTCTACGTTAGATTGATAAATGAAGCCCACTGTGCTCATAGTTATAGCACGCTGACATCATCCATAGCCACTAGGTCAACCCCGTCCTTACTCTTAGCTTAAAGTGCCCCTATTATGGGTTATGAAAGGTTAATTTTTTGGTTTTGGGAGTCCCCAACAACATGTTGACATGCCTGCAAGGTCAAAAAACACTTTCATTGTCTTATATGCATTTATTTTTACCTTACTTGCTCAATGACTCCCAAAGGATTCGCTCAAAGATTAATTTTTCCAAACCCCTCTTTTGCGTGATGCTAATCTGCGGTGATTGGTTCTATTGGTCTCATTTTCATTTCATCATGACAATGATAGTTTACATTACATCATGACTGTAATGCCTGATAAAAACCCCCCCTTGTTTGTGAGCGCAGTGTTGCTTTGTGTACAGCGTTACTGGGTAAACAGCTATTTTACCTCCAAAAGCGGCACCTAGTGGCAAAGAATTAATTTGCATTTTCATTCAGACCAATGGAAAATACCATCAAGTGGGCGGCAATATGCTAATGTTTCATGTTGACCTCAACATGAAATGGCTTGGGATTCGTTTTTAAAAACGACTAATTTCAATGATTCAGAGTCAACTCTTTATTTTGAGAGACAATAACTTTATACACAGCGCACTTTCAGATTTAAAACTTTGCAATATGTTTTCATTCACTTAGAGCTGTGTAACACACTGCATGAAAGGTAATTAAAAAAAAAATCCATAATAGGGGCACTTTAAACATTCTCTCTATTCGTTTCGGTACAAGTTTGCCTCATCAGCTTATGTGAATGGTATTTTTATTTTTTTACTGCTATTTAGGAGAACTCTTAGTGGTAAGATAAATTTTTTTGTGAATATGGGCCCTGATCTTTAAAATAACTAAACTGGACGGCAATAATTTTTTATTTGTTTTGGTGATTGTCTCAGGTTTTAAAGCAATGATTATGTGAGAGGAAACATTAACACGAATATAAATAAATGAATAAATAATAAATATTTGGCATGCTTTGAATTAGTGACTTGCTGTATTACAAGTAACACTCTTTCTATTTTTGTAAGATTTTCTATGAAGATAATGTTTACATACATTATGATATAATGATTTCATACATTTGTCCAAACTATATCAACTAATCTTGTGAAGTTATAGTTTTTATTTATTGATTTAGTACATATAATAAACAATAATAATCATATATTTTAAGGACGTTTAAGGACATTTTGTTGCAAATTTGGTATTGTGTTGGGTCATCAATTGATTTCAGATGTAAACTATGGCTCCTGAAGCAAAACCAGCTCAGAAGCCCTGATCTAGTACACCAGTAACACCTGTTAAAGGCCTTTTGCTGTTAAAGCAATTTTGCTAAGTACATACAGTAATACATAATGCATGGATGCATAGAATCTGAGTTATTTTATTTACTATGTATTTTCAAGTGGTTTGTCTCTGATGTTTCAAATCAAAATAGTACTATTTATCTCTGCTCGACCTCTCTATATGGCAGTGACAACCTTTTGTCCTGCCATAGTCATGCTATTTATCCCTATATATATATATTTTTTTTTTTTATCTCTCATGTAACTGCCCCTAGATACATTTAACATGCACAGTAACGTAAACTGAGCATATCTTAGCAAACGCCCACTCATTTATCTCACTGTTTAAGCGTGCATCCTTGACAGTTTTCCCCAGAGTGTGGCAAGCAGGCTTATTAGCCCCTCACAGCTACGGATTTAGAGTTGAATCCACAATCCAGCCAGATGTTATCTATGTCATCTGCTGAAATGGAGGGTAAATAGAATGGATGCTGACCTGTTGACCTGCACAACTGCTAATGCTAATGCATCCAGTCCTGCTGATGGCTAGCACAGAGACCCTTACGTGAACTCTGCACTCCAAGCCAAATGTGCAATGATATTACGCAGCGCCTGAAAATAGTCCCCAGCTAGGTAACTTCCAATAAGCCTATTTTCAGTGTCTTAGTATATCATGCCCTGCTGCACCATGGTACTGCAGCAAAGATCCTGACTTATTATGAGAGAATAGTTTCCAGCCAGATCAGCCTAGAAATCGCACTTTTCATTTTTCCGTCTGTCCTATATTACAGCGATTGTAACTACAGAAGAGTCAAGTTTTAAATAGAAAAATATAGAAATGCTTTGGGCTTTTTGATGAGATGCTAACGGTCTAATCAGATTCAATGATGCTATATATGTTTATATAGCATTCCTTCATCAGTCACTCTGCACCGGATAAACACATGTGTGTCTCATCTGTTCCTGTAACATCCAGACAAGAGTCAAGTCACCTCTGTGATTTATCTGCTCAATACTGCATTTACATGTTGAGGTAGTTGCTGATGTAACTCGCTTTTTATTCAACACAAATGTTCCTCAATTTATCAACAGTACTAATGGACAAATAAAACAGATAACTCATGTTTAGTTATTTTATGTTGATTTGTTTATTTACATTACTTACATTCCTCTAAAGCAGTGTTGACAACAGTGAATTCTACATAATAGCACACATACATCACTCAGATGCCTGCTTCATGTCTATTAGATGTGCTCATCTGCAATAATAATCAAAGACTATCCTGTCAGATGTTAAATAGACATTTAGTAATTGTCTTTAAGATGTATATATGGTTCATGTAAATCCACTTTTGAGACGTATGTGTACTTAATGGAGCTCCCCTGTTAGTTATGCATTATAAAACGTGTTTTTACAGCAAAATCACAAATATGCTATATTATGTAGGTCACAGACAGTGTTTAGATTGAGCCGGGATTGAACTATGGCCTACATCTCGTGTGGTTCTGTGTGATTTGGACAACTTCAAGTTAAGCCCCCTTGTTCAAGTTACGCCCCTCTCTTGCAGTCCGCAGACAGACACTCTTGAAACAAAGAGCAGAAGGGCTTATTGAAAAATGCAAATTAATTCTCTGCCAGCAGGTGGCGCTTTTCGCCAAGAATATAGCCATGTCCCCGGTAACCGCAGTAAACAAAGCAGCGCCGCACCTGACTTTGAAACTTGCAGAGCTCATATTTAATCAATTGAACCATAGCCTTTTGAAGTGTAAGCTATTTCTCAATTTACATGTATATTTAGTTTTTTTTCACTGGAGCACCACCTGAGTCTTCTCCTCCCATTTCTACCAGTGCTCATTGTTTCCTTACTGCGGTACTCCCTGCGCAAATATCAATAGCATCGCTGGGCTGTAGGTTGCCAAGTTGAGGGGACAAATGGGTTGAAATTTGTATGCGTTGATCGTGTGAGAAAGAAGCGTTTCATACATGATCTGGCAACTGGACAACCTTGGAATTTGCTGACGTGATTATTCATATAATGAGGTTTGGCCCATACAAATGAAGGGAGTTTTACCGGAAGCGAATGTAGCAAACATATAAATCTGCCCATCGGGATTTTTTTATTTTATAGAAAGATTAAAAATATGGGAAAATATTTAAACGGGATGATAGCGGGATAGAATGGTAAAATATGGGAGAATCCCAGGAAAAACGGGAGAGTTGACAGGTATGATCAAAGAACATTTTCTTCAGCCTAGCCAGAGTTCAGGCACTCTCTAAAACTCCCATTTAAATCACTGAAGCTGTTTACACTGTGAAATGAATATCTTACTTACATTCGTAACATCTGCATTTTGTTGTTTATAATTCAGTCAGCGAGCAAGTAAACAAAACACTGCGTTTCAGCGATGACTCATGGGAACACCTCTGACTGGCCATTGCATTTATAAGCTCAACAGAATCGTGTTTCCTCACTTTGAATGGGCATGACTGACTCCAGGCTGGCACAGTAATATTGACAAACGGCTAAACAAATACAGAGCACCGTAACTTAATTTAAAGGGGTCATATGATGCGATTTCAAGTTTTCCTTTCTCTTTGGAGTTTTTACAAGCTCTTGGTGCATAAAGAATCTGTAAAGGTTGCAAAGACTAAAGTCTCAAATCCAAAGAGATATTCTTTATAAAAGTTAAGAGTCAGCCACGCCTACCTAAAACGGCTCGTTCTAACACGTCCCCACATGTCTACGTCACTATGTGGAAATATTAGCATAATGCCGCCCAAATGTGCACGCAAAGAAAGAAGGCGTGGTTTCAGGAACAGCAGTCGTGTTGATGCAGCCATGTTAGGGAGACGCAGTGTTTCAGTGCGAAAGCAAAACACTTTATTTGGCCTTCCCCGGAAGTAGATGCAATTAGGATTCATTGGTTAAGATTGATTTACAATAGAACAGCACGACCCAGATGTTTGAATTTGTGCAACGCATTTTATGGACAACAGTTTTTTTTTTACCTAGAAGAGTACAAGGCTGGCTGTGCACAAAGGCTATTTCTAAAAAAAAGGGTCAATTCCGACTTTGCTATGACAATCTGGCACTTCTGAATCAGCGACTGTAAGTATGTTTTGTTATTATTTAAAGTATTTGCTATTGACTGTTCAAATGCGGAGTTTTGCGCAGCGCGGAGTAACGCGTCGTGTGTGTGTTTGTGTGTGAGAGAGAGTGTGTGTGTTGTTGGGTGAGGGAACAGGGTCACATCACAGGAGAGGGAACTGCCTGTCAGAAATCATAGCACGTCAGCTGTCTTAACCGCGGCTTGTGTACTGCATCATCACTGTGTCTGTTGCCCTTTTCGGGCTTGAACTGATTGTAAAACTAATGACATTATTAACTGTCTGATATTTACTTTGAAAGCTGAAGCGATTATGGTAAGGGTCGTTACATTTCCGACGCGTGCTTGTGGTGTTCGGCCAATCATAATGCACTGGGTCAGCTGGTCAATCAGAGCAGACTGCACTTGTCAAAGGAGGGGGCTTGTGTTTGAGAGAGGCGGGCATAGAGACCTCATAATGTACAGTATTATAAAAAATAATGTGATTTTTTTGTAACATAAAGCATGTCACCTATTCTTTTACACCAATACCAAAATAACATGATCTTTCAAATAGCATCATATACCCCTTTAAGAGAAAGTTTTATTTGCAATAACTAGCAAATTGACAATGCAGTTTCAATACAAGCTCATATACACACTGGTCAAAAATACACTATTACACTGGTATAGTCTGTCCCCAATAAGAATTAATCTTAACAAATTAAGTCAAGGCAAGGCAAGTTTATTTATGTAGCACATTTCGTACACAATGGTAAAGTGTTTTACATAAAAGAAAGTAAAATAATCACAACAATAATACAAGGAATTTAAAAACTTTGAAAATTATTTAAAAAAAATTGACTTTAAGAGGTTTAAAATGAATTTAAGAAATGATTATACATATAATATAGTGCAATCAGTACGGACATCGCACAGTGCTCATTAAATAAATAAACAAATGAGTTTTGAGTCTGCATTTAAATGACTAATGTTTTAGCACATCTGATCTCTTCTGGAGCTGATTCCAACTGCGGGTGGCATGATAACTAAAAGCAGATTCCCCTTGTTTTGTGTTAACCCTTGGTATTTCTAACTGACTTGTTCCTAATGATCTGAGTGGTCTGTTAGGGTTATATTCAGTGAGCATATCTGCTATATATTTAGGTCCTAGGCCATTGAGGGATTTATAAACGAGTAAAAGTACTTTTAAATCAATCCTAAATGTAACTGGAAGTCAGTGTAAGGACCTGAGGACTGGTGTTATATGCTCAGATTTTCTGGTTCTAGTCAGAATTCTGGCAGCGTTCTGGATGAGCTGCAGCTGTCTAATTGTCTTCTTAGGAAGGGTTAGGAGACCATTACAATAGTCCACCCTTCTGTTGATAAAGGCATGAACAAGTTTCTCCAGTTCTTGACTGGAAACAAAACATCTAATTTTTGCAATGTTTTTGAGATGATAGTATGTTGATTTTGTTACTGCTTTGACATGACTACTGAATCTAAGGTCTGTCTCCAGAATCACACCCAGATTCCTGACTTGATTTTTAGTTGTTAGACCCATAGAGTCAAGGTATGCATTCACCTTGAGAACTTCATCTTTGTTTCCAAATGCAATGACTTCGGTTTTTTCTTTGTTTAACTGAAGAAAGTTCTCGAAGATAGACGATTTGGTTCTTTCTCATTATTTGACTTAGTGGGTGCATATACAGGCTAAACAAGAGCGGTTCAAGAATTGAGCCTTGTGGGACTCCGTATTGTCATGGACGTCCACTTAGACTTATGATCTCCTATACTCACATAATAACCCCTCCCTTCTAAGTATGACCTGAACCATTTACTTACCATGCCAGAATCCGACCAATTTTTTCCCAGTCTCTCTAGTAGTATGTTATGATCGAAAGTGTCAAACGCAGCACTGAGATCTAGTATTACCAGCACTGATATTTTGCCAGATTCAGAATTTAAGTGAATATAATTTATTATCTTTATGAGTGCTGTCTCTGTGCTGTGATGCGTTCGAAAACCAGATTGAAAATTGTCCAGGTATCCTTTTGAGTTTAAGTATTTGTTCAGCTGATTAAAGTCTACCTTTTCAATAATCTTTCCTATACAAGGAAGATTTGATATTGGTCTATAGTTGCTCAACATGGTGTTATCAAGATTTCTCTTTTTCAGATGGGGTTTAACAACTGCAGTTTTCAGGTAGTTTGGAAAAGTCCCAGAAAGAAGTTAGGCGTTCACCACTTCTAAGAGATCTTCTTCCAAACAGTTAAGCACCCTTTTGAAAAAATATGTGGGAAGTGTGTCAAGATAGCATGTTAGCAAGATTTTTTTTAAACAAAAAATTTTTCAGGTGCTGTACTATTTCCTTCCAAATTTTGCTATCAATTTCTTCAAAAGCAGACATAGTATCTTTTTTTTTGGTATTGTGGTCGAATCTGTCTGACCTCTTCATAATTTGGGGATGTGCTAATCACCTTCCTGATATTAATGTTCTTCTCTGAAAAGAAGGAAGCAAACTCATTGCAGTTGCTGTCGGAGAGCATTTCACTGGCAATCTGATTTGGGGGTTTGTCAGTCTCTCAACAGTAAAAAAATAGTGCGAGTGTTGTTTAAATTACTGTTTATAAGGTTTGAGAAGAAACTATGTCTAGCTGTGGCTAGTTCTACATTGAAAGCACGAAGGCTGTCTTTATAAATGCTATAGTGTATTTCAAGTTTCGTCTTCCGCCACATCGTCTTCGTAAGCAGTGACATAAAATTACAAATCCTGGTTAACAACTACAGGTCTCCTTATATTTGAAAATAAACTCGTACTGCAGGGGTTTTAAAAAAAAAAAAAAAAACCCACATGCACATGATAACTGCCATTCTACATTCATCTCATCATTCCTTGGCTTTTGTGTGTTCCCTTTGATGATCTGAATTGTAAAAAAAAAAAAAAAAAATCCCAGGCATGGCTTAAACTATGTTGTAATCTTCTGTGTGTTTAAAAAGATGATAAAAGTAAAAATAAACTAACATGCTATTGATATTTTTTTAATCTGAAATTGTATTGACTTGTTGAAATGAAAATTTTGTATCAAAACATAACACAGCCCTACTTCTTAGTTCAGGAGCAAAAACACCAATGACTTCCTCATACGCCTTAAATCAAGTGCTTGTCAAACGTTCTCTAAAATACCGACCGTAGGTCAGAATCATATGAAAAACTTTTGGGTGGGACAACACAAGGTGGTATTATCTAAAAAAAAAAACTACAAGGGCTACAGTCAATATGTCGACTATTCACATTCCCCCCCTTAATAACAGTTTTAATGACAAACATACAGTTCTTGAATCCTCTGGAATTACATAATGAATTATGGTTAATTAATTGATCTGTATCAATAAGTGTCTGTTAATAAAGTAATTGGAAACAAGCAGTTTCATTGAGATATGTAAATGCTATATTGATTTCTCTTGATATTAGAACGTTGATATATTCCTTCTCTCCATATGTCTCACTGTCCTGATCTATAAACAAAAGAAATGCAAACTGAAACATTTGATACAATTTTTGATAAAAACATTTGATTCAAACATGACCACGAGAGGTCACTGTCATTCCACAACCAAAGTTCACAGGTTCACTTGACAGATTTGGTGATTTAACTCAAACTTTCTGCTGTTTTGTACGTGCACGATTTCACAGTTACACTACAACTTTGCCATGTAATATAATATGAATAACTCTGTCATATTTAATCTTTTTCTGGTTGTATACGCACTGCGTTGAGCAGTTAATCGCATGACTCCCACCGCCTGTCTAGTGTTTAATTCACTAAATCCTGTCGCTCGTGCTCTCTGAGCTCCTGAGCATCCAGAGCTCGAGATGGGTGACGGCTGGATACATGACTGTGGTGTTTCACACTGCCAGGACACTTTCTGCATGGACCAGACCACAACAGGACGCATGAAGTCAGAGACAGTTATCGAAAAGGGAAAACTGATATGTTAGCCTACCTTTCTTTCGTTGGATTATAATGGAAAGCTGTGCGTTAATTTAGAGAAGATCAACAAAATGGGTTCCAAATCTCGCTAAAATATCCAGTTGAGGCGGTACGTTTCTTAACATGTAGTAGTTTTGGCACACTTGCCGCTGTTCCTCTTAAAATGACTGAGAAGTGCGTGCACAGGTGAAGACTCCACAGGTAAAGCAGCATCATGATGCTGACAGAACAAATGCGCTGCTTAGTCTCTCCTGTTTAGGATTCAGAATCGCCAGAAACGTTAATGGGACATATCATAGACGACCCATGTGGCCAAAATGAACGTCTATTCTCACCTATGGCGGATTCTGCAGATATTCTTGGCAACGATAATCACGGCTGTCACACAAGGTATGTGGATTTCATAATGTCTTAAATTTGGAAGAGCTCAGTTATAATGTTTTGGTCATTGTGTATAGTATAATAGTGTATTTAGGACCATGGTAAGAGGTTTAACTGAAAAACGACTGTGCAGAAAGTCTTAAAAACATCTAAATGCTATGCAGTCTTTCTATAGCCTAGAGAGGCTATTTATTGTATCTAGTCATGTTAATAGGCAGGAAACAGAACACGACCATTGATATATACGTATTTATACTGATATATATATATACTATTTTTCAGTATTAGAGAACAAACATCCCCCCCTTTTTGAAAATTATTTGATCTGTTTGATAAACTGTATCTTCAGAATAAACCTTATTAGTACACTAAAACAGTATATCCAGCTATTCAAATCATAGAGCAATGTCATAACATCGACATAATCAGTTGAACTGATAATTACATTTATTGTAATAAAAACTTTCCCCATGCATCTTGGGAAGAATTCATCATACACCTTTTTTGAGAGAGGTCATTTATGGCTCACTTGGTGCCCTAGGCAAGATACTTCATATCCAAAGGAAAAGCAGTACGTTTACTTAAGTAAACTACTTAAATTACTCATGTCCAATATAAATTTGCATGCAAAACACAACTGAACTTGACATTTCTCATAATGCATTGTCATTGATATCCTGATTGTAACTCCTTTTGTGTTCCACATATTAAAGCAAATGATCTGCGGAAAGGGACTCAATTGGTGCAGCTGGTCAAATTTATCTAAGGGAATGTGTGATTTCTTCTGCAGCATTGGCAAATGCGCTATTATGAATGGGCACAATCTTTCTGACGAACATTAATTTATATATTATCTATCTGTAAGGTACTTAGCTGCAGAAACTGCTTTGCTTTCAAGACCTCAGTATCCTGGATAAAGGCATGATGAAGATGAAATCCCTATAAAACTTGATTTTTCAAAGAGGTTCTATTTGAAGTTTTATTGGCATTATTGGATACAGATCTATTCCCAGCCAAGGTCTTTGTTCACTTCTCATTCTTTAGTTTCCCATTTCTCAAATTTTTCTCAGTCCCTTCTGTAGTATTTTTTGCAATGAGTGCTTGTTTCTAAAGGCATGGATAGGATTAGTGCTCATCCTGTCCCAGAAACAGTGTTTCTACAGCTTCACTCATTCATAGGGGCTGAGACATCTGTGCTGTGTGTGTCCTCTATCTTCAGTGGTGTTTTAAGACATTTTAAAATCACTTTTGTGTCACTGGTCAACAAAACATATATATGTAAATGATATCACACAAGTAAGAGTGCCCTTCTTGTAGTATTAGTGAAATGCTTTATACAAGCTCTGAGTTAATATTGAGTGTCTTACATTTCAGATAAAATTTGCTCAGTTCATTTATATATATTTTTTGAAAACATTTCCAAAAGAAGCGAAAGCATCAAGCAACCAATCAAATTTGAGATATTTCATGAATACTGGTTTGTTCAACTCACCATCAGTCATAAGGTTGTGCAGTGCAATAGCTTCACTTAAATGCATTCAGTGCCGAATATTATATGATTGTTTTAAAATTCAAGCAGTCAAATCGTGCATGATGAATATTGATGGTGGAAAAGAGAGAAAGGGGGAAAAGATATCAAAAGCTTTGCTTGCATTCAAGACCCAGTATGATGATGTGCTAAATGTTCATAGTTGCCCAAGTACAAATTAATGAAAATACCTTATTTTTGAGGCATATTTCTTTAGGATGTATCAGGTTAGACTGATACAAGATTACTTTATATATGTGCCATAGGGTCATATGCAGCCATATGTTTTACATAAATTTTAATATTGTCTTTTGAGATTTCTTTAACCCCATCGGATCTCCATTTCAAGTCTTTGTCAGTAGGATGCCGTTAAATCACCTGTCTAGAATTTACTGTGGTGACATTTGGCATTAAAGATGTATTATAAAGGTTAGTGCAGACTTACAAGGTAGTGAGCAAGCTTGCTTGTTGACAATATAATAATGTAGTATAATCACAGAAAGGATCTGCTATATACTAACAGCTGTCATAATTTATGTATATTATTATTATATTATTATGCATATTTATGTCATCAGTATGAAATTTGTCCAGCATCAAGTCCCCAATTGGTCAGTGTGAATGGGCTCTTCTCTGCCATCTGTGCTTGTTCGTCCTGAAGCATAAATGGTACTGTAACTGCTGCATTGAATCTCATTGTAATGGATTGCATTTGCTTAATTTGCCTGTTTTACCCTAACAAGATGTTTGATAAACACAGATAAACATTATGTATTGGAAATTCATAGATGATCTCTAAATGGCTTGCAAAATGTCAATGTAAATTAGTATTTATTTACCAGAAGTAATATTCCAATTTACTAAACTTACAGACTTGTCTCCTTTAAAAGTAACTGAGTGTGTCAAACTGTGTCAAAAGAAGATTATTATTTTTTTATTTATTTAAATCATATGGTGAGGATGGGCTGTTCAAGTTTTATAGCAAGAAAGAGTGTCATTTCCAGTTTTTCTCAAAGACGTCTGAGGTATTTGGAAGAAGAGAGGAAACTGTTGATGTGTCTCAAGAGGATGCACATCTGTGCTGTCAGCTAAACTGTTTGTAGTCCTCTGAGTCTTTTCACTGTCTTCTCACAGCATGGTGATTTTTTCAGTGTTTTCAAAACTACTTTAAAAAATGAAAAATGATTTCCACATTTCAGGTTGGTCCAGACCTCCAGTAAATTTCTAGAAAATAAATGCAAATAATAAGATATCAACTAATCTTGTGAAGTTATTGTTTTTAATTATTGATTTAGTAAATATAATAAACAATAATAATCATATATTTTAAGGACATTTTGTTGTAAATTTGATATTGTGTTGGGTCATCAATTGATTTCAGATGTAAACTATGGCGCCTGAAGCAAAACCAGCTCAGAAGCTCTGATCTAGTACACCAGTAACACCTGTTAAAGGCCTTTTGCTGTTAAAGCAATTTTGCTAAGCACCTACAGTAATACATAATGCATGGATGCATAGAATAGAGTTAGAAAGTTATTTATAGAGTTATTTTATTTACTATGTATTTTCAAGTGGTTTGTCTCTGATGTTTTAAATCAAAATAGTACTATTTATCTCTGCTCGACCTCTCTATATGGCAGTGACAACCTTTTGTCCTGCCATAGTCATGCTATTTATCACTATATATATCTTTTTTTAATGCTCTCATGTAACTGCCCATATATACATTAAACATGCACAGTAAACGTACTGAGCATATCAGTATCTAAACGCACAAAGCATTTATCTCACTGTTTAAGCGTGCATCCTTAACACTGTTTTCCCCAGAGTGTGGCTAGCAGGCTTATTAGCCCCTCACACCTACGGATTTAGAGTTGAATCCACAATCCAGCCAGATGTTATCTATGTCATCTGCCGAAATGGAGGGTAAATAGAATGGATGCTGACCTGTTGACCTGCACAACTGCTAATGCTAATGCATCCAGTCCTGCTGAGGCTAGCACAGAGACCCGTGTCGTCGAAAAACTCTGCCTCCAAGACAAAAATGGCCATGATATTATGCAGTGCCTGAAAATAGTCCCCAGATAGGTAACTTCCAAAAGTCCTATTTCAGATGATGGTGTAATATACCTTGGCCTGCTGCATCCATGGTACGGCAGCAAAGTTCCTTGATTATTACGCCGGAATGAGAGTACAGTTCCTAGCCATATCAGCCTAGAAAATCGCAACTTTTCATTTTCCGTCTGTCTTAGTACACAATGTAACTACAGAAGAGTCAAGTTTTAAATAGGAAAAATATCGAAACTCTTTGGTCATTTTTGAGCGAGATGCTAACGGTCTAATCAGATTCAATGATCTATGCTAAGATACAGCTAAAAGTGCTACCGCCAGACAAGAGATTGGTTGAATGGATTAGAAAACGGTAAAACTCAACTGTTTAACTCTAGGGGAGTTGCAAAATGAGCCTATTTTCAAAGCATAGTGGAGTGGTACTTAAGACTGGTTTTTGTGGTCCAGGGTCACATTTTACTTAATGAGCTCAGCTGTGTGAATAACATTACAAGAAAAAATGTTGGAAAATGAATATATTTTTGAGTCAAATGCTTAATTAGAAGATTGCTAAATTTGGGGGGAGACACGAATCCAAACCAGTCAATGGTGTACGGCCAGGACCCTCGGAAGCGGTGTTGTGTGACTTTGGCATGCTGGGAGATTTAAATTGGGATATTAAAAATAATTTCATGGCAGACATGTTCCTATGATACACACATGCATTTCTAAGTGTGATAATGTCTGATATAAGTGTCATAAAGTGTACAAAATCTTTCTGGGCCAGTTTATGTGATATAATGGGATGAAAGTCATACAATTGAAAGTAGTGTTAATTTAATACTGCCAAATGTTTTTTTTTTCATTATAAATAACCAGATGTGAAAAACCATGGCCATCATAGACATCCAAAACATCCATCCATCCATTATCCAAACTGCTTGTCCTATGTAGTGATGACAGATATGCTAGAGCCTATCCCAGCATTTCAGGCCCAAGGCAGGGACTTAAAGCACCTATTATTTAAGGCAGCCTCCCATCCAAGTACTTACCAGGCCAAACTTTGTATAGCTTCCAAGATTGGGGGTCCCCATTGTTGGATGGCCGTAGGCAAGATCCAAGACCAAAAACAAAGAGACATTTTGGTGGTGCACAGCACTATACAGACCCATTGACGATACACTTAATGAAGACAACACCTAAATTACACCTAAATTCTCAATTTTTTTCATTTGTGTCTTTGTTCTCCTGCAGAGCTGGACAGTCAGGAGATCTCTGATGCCACCAAATCCTCCACCCCATATCCGTTGTTCCTTCCTGTAACTTACCAGGTATGGGATGCTGACTACTTTCTCTTAAAAGAGGCTGGGCAGGACATCATGCGAAATTCCAGCATGCAGAGCCACACGCAGCCGTTTGTCATGCTCCGAGCAGGACGTCTCCCAGTTATCAATGCCAGCTATGGCCCACTCTCTACAAAACGGGAGATCCCCCTGGACTTAGTGCAGTCAGAGCAGTTATTCCAGCCATCACCACCAGTTTTCACCCTCAGTTGGAAAGTCCAATCCTTTGTCCTGACCAGATGGGTCTATTCATCTTCTCCCAAAGTGCGAGTCCTGTTTTACGTGGCTGGAAGAGACTGGGACAGAGGAGAGAAGGAGAAAGAAATGAAAGATGAACTGCCTTGTGTGACTGTGTATGCCTTCTGGCAGACTCAGGAGGTCCGGGGCTCCTGTGTCATCAGAAATGAGCATGGGACCTGCATGGCAGAGGTTGATCCGCCTGAAGGTTGGTTCAGCCCAGTTGAAGGCAGTTCCAGTCGGGAAAGACAAGGGCCAACACAGGGGAATCCTGTGGAGCTGTATTATCAGGCCCGACCCAGCACTTACAGCCAATGCACAGCCAGCGCGGAGGAGGGCAAGAGGTGGGATATGGGTGATGAAAATGCTGGCCAGCCTCAAGCTGAGTACATACCTGTGACCCCCATGCAGAGGATCGGGAGTGTTCGACTCCTGCAGGTCAAACAGGGAAACATGCCAGTGTCTGTTCTCAGATTGAGAGAGGCTATGGTCATCCAGACCACCTCAAAACCACTTAAGAAGACTGATATTGCCTCCTTTTATGTGTATGTGAGGAGCTTAGCCAACCTGGATACTTTCTCCCTCAGGTAAGTCTCAAGCAGAGATTTTTCTCAGAAAGTTTTCCCCCTATTAGTTCACTTCTTCTCAGTATTTTAATGAAAAAAACCCAGAAAAAAACACATGTATGCATTGGCAAATCAACTTATATTTCAAGGTTTACATTTTAGCATTTCATGCATTTCCTGGGAATCAAACCCACAACCTTCATGTTGCCCTGGCGCTCGTGCTCTACTGTTACGGAACTCTCCGAGAATGCCCCCCTTATCACCACGGCGTTTAAGGTCTGTATGAGAAAAACCCCACTACACAGACCTGTGAAACAAGAATTTTTTTTACTGCCGATATGCATTTCCACTGAAAATGGCGTGTTATCAGTGTGGAGGGACGAAGTAGTAGTCGAGTGGGCATGAGATATATAAATTTCAACCTGATTACTTCCTGAGCTGTTATTCGTTGATCGGCACAGGATACTCTGGCTTCCGGAGTCATAAGATGCAACTCTGGGAACATAGTCTGTTAAAGCACATTTGTGAACCGATTGACGCATCCCTATCACCCGCTACATGAGCTGAAAAGTGTCGATTTGCGCGTTTCATTCCCCGACTACTCACATGCAACAAAAGCCTTGACCTGAGTGCACCCAACAACACAAATTATTCTTGGCTTCTCTCGCTTTCTGCATGCCAGTTTGCTCCCTGTCGCAACATTGTCATCTTGGGCACTTGTAACAAAGTCCGACATTGTAAATTAGAGAGTCCACTGTGATCAGTTAGACGCAATAGAGCGAGCTAAGTAGGGAGCCAGCAATGGAGGTTAACCACACACATCTCGCTTATCCAGTGACTTCTCACATTACTTTTTTCAAATAAACTATTCACTTCCACTTAAAGATAAATAAACGGTAAAAATTTGAAGCGGTAATAAGCGTAAAATAAACAACACGTTGCCACCATTAACTCATTAGCTTTGCAAGCTGCGCAGTTATAAACTTGGCCTATTCTGCAAAAAGTGTGCGCCCAAAAAACGGGTTTATGAGTAGTGTGAAATTTAAGACTTCTGTAGAACTGAAGGTGGGTTCATTTTTCTTTATGTTCTGTAGGGTGTGGAAGTAAATAATTAGATTTGTAAGTAGTTGATGGCCTGTACTACCTTAACAGTGCTTGGCCAAGTACTTCAAGAATGTAGCTACCCATTACTATTCTTACTAGTTACTTGTCTTTGAAAGTAAATTAGCTTACATTAAAATATTACATGTCTCCTGACCTTCGTAATGCGTTGTACACTCCTCTTTGAGTTTAACTTTTCACCCCCCCCAAAATATCACAGAATTATTATATACCCCCAATGACAAAATGTAGTTATGTGCTAATCTACATCCAGTGGCGGGTTAAGTGTGTAGGTTATTATCTCGAATAACAATATACTGAACACCCATATTTAGATACCTGGTTATGCAGGTCTACATTAAAGGCGCCTCACCGATCCGATGCGATTTCAAGTTTTCCTTTCTTATTGGAGTGTTACAAGCTCTTGGTGGAAGGAAGAGTACTGAGGGAACAGAAGTGGAGAGAAGAATCTAAACAGTTATTCAAAGTCAAAGAGAATTCTCCTATAAAAGTTAAGAGGTTCAGCAGACACCTCCCTAAAACAGCTCCATTTCTACACAGCCCAGACATAGGTCTAGTCCCTATGTGAAAGTATTAGCCTAAGCCCCGCCCAAGATGTGCACGCAAAAGCACAGAAGGATGGCCCCGAGGTCCGTTCAGGACCAGCAGTCGTTGTTGAGCGCACGCATGTCAGGGAGCCGCGGTGTACTTCAGTGAGAGAAATCAAAAACACTTTATTGGCACTTCAGGGACAGGAGCATGCAATTAGGAATATCTGGGAATTATTACAACAGCCAACAGCACCAACCAGATGTTTGAATTTGGCAACGCATTTTCTGGGAGACAAAGGTTTTGAACTAGACGGTTACAAGACGGCTGGCGTGCACACCAAGGCATTTCTAACCAAAAAAACAAGGGTAAATTCCCCCGACTTTGCTCATGACAAGGTCTGGCACTTCTGAGATCAAGCGACGGTAGACGTATTGTTTTGATCAGTTTTAAGTACGTGTATGACGTTCAAGATGCGGAGTTGTTGCGCCACGCGCGAGAGAGTAACACGCGGTGGTGTGTGTGTGTGTGTGGGGGTCTCAGCCTGTGTGTGGTGTGATGCGAGGGGTGCTTGTGTGGGTGTGCAGGGGAAACAGCGCGTCACAAATCAAGGAGGAAGTGCATCCGTCAGAAAATCATAGCCACGTCAGCTGTTTTAACCACGCTGTTGCCCTACTGAATCACCCACTGTGTCTGTCACGCGACTTTGTTGCCCTTTCGTGCTTGAACTGATGGTAAAACTAACGACATTTTTAACTGTCTTGATATTTAATTTGAAAGCTGAAGATCGCGATTATGGTAACGGGCGTTACACTTCCAACGAGTGCTTGCGGTGTTCGGCCAATCCCAATGCACTGACTGGATCAGCTGGCCAATCAGGAGAGAGGCGTGCGCTTGTCAAAAGGAGGGGGGGCTTGATGTCTTGAGCGAGCCGTGCGGCATAGGGACCTACAATAACTGTACAGTATTTGAAAAATAGGTGTGTTTTTGGAACATTCTAACGATCGGTCAAATATTCTTGTACACCAAATACACAAATGATGCTCTTTTACAAATAGCCTTATCTGGCCCCCTTTAACCCTGTCCGTTGTAGTTTTTAGGTTACAACCCGCTTAATTTTATAAGCGCAAATGATTATGCCATGCCTAACCCACAGCGGTAAAGATACAGCGAATGTTATCATGTACGCAAGTAAACACAATACGTAGCCCTTATATGCTATTTTGAACGGGTTTAAGAAGAAACAAGGAATGAAAAATGTATGAAAGTGCTAACAAGCAAAGGGAAATTGGCTAATCAATCCGATAACTGACAAGCAAAAACGGTGTTCTCTAGCGCAGCTACCTCTCAGCATTCAGGAATATCCAATTAATTGTTTCCATATTCACGATGTATTGAATGCTAAACTATTATTTATTATGCAAACCAGGCTTACTTAACGCGCTTAAAAACATCCTCGTCACATGAGCAAACGTGTGTTTGGCCCGAGCTCAGGCTGAAAGGAACGGATTGTACGCCTACTACGCCAGTAGGCATACGCACTATTTAACAACTTAAAAAGCAGGTATCTACTGTCATATGATGGTGGACGGTATCTTATTCTGCATGAATGATAACAGAGCGGCAAGTTTGCAAGACGCAATGTGTGTGCGGTCGAGCAGGCGCCGGCGGGCACGCACACTCCCTTTTAAATGCCCCACCCCCACCTCACTCGAAGCGCGGAAAACAACAACAAAGAAATAATCTGTAATTCATTGGTCATTAACATCACCTTCGAAACTGCAATGTGTCTTAAGTTTACTTTCTGTCATTCTCATGTGCTCCTTTCCTCGCGAACCCTTTCGCTCAGACCAGAGATCCCCCATTGTAGAGCCGCCCGGCGCCGCGGGTTTCGGAAGCGCAGCGCCAAACAACATTTAGGACATAGGACACCAAACACTCTAGACAGCCCTGATACCTCTCTCAGTCATGAGACACTTTCGTTTTGGTAATCTGTTAATTAGGCTAACCGCCATAATATCTGCATATTCATTGTACATATAGGACGAGATTTTCATAAAACAGATTTTATTTTTAGTTAAAAATTAATTTTTGTTGCTTCCTTCTGTCTCGCTGGCGTCTGTTCTCTCGCCGACCCCCCACGCCAGCTCTCTTATAGTACTGTTAGTGGCACAGTCCAGTGTTTCCAGGTTTTACTCGTGCTACCTTTGTCCATGTGCGATTTCGCGTGTAGCAACCACTAGTGGATAAGCCACATTCTTATCCATTTCTCCGATGACTGAAAATAAACAGGCAGCGGTGTCCATCTCAAAATGTAGAATCCGTATCCGCAGTCAACTCAAACCATACTAATCTCAGCAACAGGAAAAAGACCCTAAACTTTTTTTCAGCACAACAACATGAATTTTCCTTTCTTTGGTGCTGTTCTTGCCTCGTGTAGTAACTTCACCAATTACCATGGTGACGTTACAAATTGTTGTGTAACTTGGCTCACACTAAGATAGGTAACGAGTATTTCATATCTACCCCACCAATTTTATTTAGTAATGCGATATATTTACGATAAAATTAAATGAATACTAACGGTTAATATTATTACTGTAAGTGCGTTACCTCCAGACACTGGAACCTATTAGAAGTGGTTTCTGTCACATAGACAACGGACAGTACACACGTTATAGGTCAGTTTGCCGGAGTAACGCATCTACAAAAGTAATGATATTACAGTAGTTATTAAGTTTTTTTACGTAATATCCCATTACTTTTTGTAACGACACTCCAACCACTGGGCACTATTAACGTCGTTTATGTCGTTCATGGTGACTAGAAACACGTTAATAGTCAGTGTTCTGGGAGTAACGCCTTACAAGTATCATATTCCCGTCAGTATATTAAGTTATAGTAATATATGCGCCTTACTAATAACTTCAATGCATACCTACTGTAATATATTATTACCTTTGAATGCGTTACTCCAAACATGACTAGTACGTGTTGTTCTTGGCACCCGGCACGACGACAGAAACACCGTTTAAGAGTCCGAGGTTGGAGTAATCGCATTCCCAAGATTGATATTCCTCTACCCCTTAATATACTACGTAAGTCTTCTCATTACTTTTGCGAATGCCCGTACTCCCAACGACTGGTACTTACCACGGTGTTTCTGTCGTTCATGGTGACAGAAACACGTTAATAGTCAGTCGTTGTGGAAGGTAAGGCCCGTATGTCCCTTGTCCCCCCCTCCCTGTCCCCTCTTTTCCTTGTTTTACCCTTTCCCCTCCCGTTTCTGTCACCCTGAACGACAGAATTAAGTGAGGTTAGCTCATCTTTGCACAACCGAACTAACCCCTTGCCTCTTATCTAGTAAATTATCTGGGTCTTTTGTTTGAATTCTTAAACTGTGATCGGATTACGCCGACTTAAGTTGTTTTTCCAACGTATTCGGCAATTCTGTACGACTTTAGCCCCCTTTTTTACAAATGGCGCTTTCCCATGAGTGTCTAAGCCAGGATTGTAACCCATACATGCATTGATTGCTGACTTTAGTAATATTTAAGTTTTCGTTTAATCCGAATTCACACAATGTGTTCATCATCTTGAACCAGTACAAAGATTGTCTACTCAACTTAATGGACTACACATAAAACTCGTTCAGTTCTTGAAATAACTACATTTGAGATGTGTTTACGAGTTGTGAGGTGCGTGGATCGTACAAGCATGTAGAATGTGGGAAACTCTCACAGATAATTAAGTTATAGCAAGTCGGAAGACCCATTGGTTGCGATTTAAGATGCCAGTTGTAGACTCGTCAAGTCTCCCTGTGTTTGGTGCTAAAGCTTTCCTTTGGATCTACTGGTAAAGTCTGTTGTATTTGTGGACGTATAATGATCATATCGTGCACTATTGTAGTGTGGGCATCGTTATATGTAACACGGTAAGGATGTTCTGTATTATGGTGTGTGTCTTGCACCTTCCCTAGCGAGACGACCCTCATTCGAACATTCCATCTACATGGGTAGCTCATGGCCGCTTGTGAAGCTTCAGTATCTCTGGACAGCGTACATTGTCTTAATCTACACCTGCATGAGTGTGTTTGAGCGTTTTGGAGTCGTCGGCGTAACCATCTCTCTCTTCGTTCAAGCGCTCGGTTGCTCGTGCTAAGTAATCATGTAACCTTAATATCTCAGTCAGTCAATGGCCAGCTCGCCTCTATCAGCGTCACATCCGTCACATGCAACCACGAGTGAACATACTGTCAGAGGAGATAGAGCCTTCTGCATTCCTCTGGTATCTTTCCTTCTCTCCTCTGCTCTTTCTTTCTCTTCTCTTCTCTTCTCTCCTCGCCTCTCTCTCCTATCCTCTCCTCTCACCCTATGACTGTATTTTTGTCTGCCTTAATCCAACCAACAATTTTCGGGCAGAAAGCCACCCCAAACATGGCTTAGGCACCTTCCTGCTTGTTATCTTTAATTAATCGACGTTTGCGAACACTCACTGGCTTCCCAGCTGGTACACAGTCGCTTACTAGCTTACTCACTGGTGCTAATTTTACCGAAATTCCCGCCCTTGAAGTCATTGCCTCCCATGATTAAACCAGAGATGGTTACGCGTGCAGGTTTGATATAATCCTGCTGTGATAATGGGTCTTGTAATAGAAATGACATTCAGTGTCATTTAGTTGTTTATCATCATGCTGTCAGATAATTAGGCCGGTAATTTTCACCCTCTATGTGTCTGCATCGTAGAAGTTACCGTAAAGTGATGACACTTACATATACAAGTGGGTTGTAGTCCTAAACAAGTGGGCGTAGCAAAACTAGCCCGTCGAAACAGGTTTAACGAATCGCGCCTTTTTTATATGCGTTCGGGTGAACTATACTACATTTCTATTTAATGGAGCTACACAGCAAGTTTATGGGTCATTTTTTTTTCTTTTAGTGTGAAACCACCCTGGAGCATTATTTTAACTCTATTATTTCCGTAATCCGGGAGCCTCCACTACAACTAACCGTATTCGTTTTGTTACTTCTTCACAAGGACTGCCTGATTATCTCTTAACACGAGAGTACACTAATTGGTATGTCAAGTGAGTGGCCATTCCTCCCGCAGACACCCTTTATTCTTTCATGCATTATGATTCTTGATTTACTGTTACTGAAATCTGTAAGCAGTGGCCTTTCAGAGTCCGTTCAATTGTGACGATTGTCGCTAAATCACTCGCCACGAGAAATCAATCATTGTCGAACGCTTCCACCACATCAAATGACTCGTCGAACAAAATAAGCTACTCAGCCCGTACATCCCCCTCCTGAATTTCGTCACATCCAAATCTGTCCTAGGAGCCGCCCATAGCGATTATCACCATGATACTTTCCATCGGTCGTCCATGCTCCTACTTTTATCAATGCACAGGAAGGGACACCATGTCACCCAAGTAGCCATTTTACAGAGGTCAGTAAATTAGGAGGTGTGGGCAGGAAGATAGCGGCCTGCTCCGTGCTTGTTTGTATTCAATGAGGACTTTCCAGTCAATTCGCGTACTTGTCTTGCTGTCATTATGCAAACTGCTGTGAGACACGCTGAATAATTAGAAATGTCTTCAATTGGGTTTGTCTCTTCTGTGTCTTGCTAATTATATAGTGGTGAGGTTGTTTGGAGTATTCAGGAGGGTTGTTAATGTAGTGAAAGTAATCAGCAGAATAAGATGAAAAGCATCCTGTGGTTGAATCAAGGAAAAGTTTTATCGATGACCGGTGGATTCCCTGGGAATTGCTAATTCCGGCCCACATGGTGCCTGATCTAATTTAGAATAATTTTACCAAGGCATAAATAATTTTTACAGTCATGAACTGGAGCTGGATATGCTATTCCTGTAGAAAGCGACCTACGGCAAGTAAAAAAATTTAGTATTAATGTGTGTGCTGCAAATATTAAAAGCTTCTATTGGGTAATTATAATACTCTTATTCCAGACGTTAACGCTAATAAGGAGATGATTTCATCCAAAGGTTCCTAAAGGTGTGTTATATGATCTGTAGGTGCCACAGCTAAATGATTTAAGAGAGCTGGAGCTTAGTACACAGCCCCGATGGCAGCAGACGGGGAGCGAGTAGAAACACACTCATGAAGACAGTGACGCTATTAAGCCCTCTACATGCACCTCGATGTGCGTTGATTAAAACCCACGATACAAACGCTTCGTCACGACTAGTCAATTCTTTTGTAACCTGACCAAGTAAGAAATTTTATTAACTTGTTTCCACTCTCAACAAATGAATGATTTCGAACGACCGCACGAAAATGAAAGAATAGTAAGTGCATTTTGGCCTGGAAAATCGGGAAGAAAAATGCAGCACATCCGCAATCCGGTGACTTTTTATGAACCCAAATTCATCTAAGCCACCATCAAAAATGACGGGAAAAAAACACTGACCAGTGTTGCCAATTGCTTTCAACTGAAAGTAGCTAAAACAGTTGTTAAATGTTGCTAGATTACGTCATAATGGCGCGTTCACTGATATAAATATATAAATATGAATATAAATATAGATCAGTGGGAGAGTGATTGGGAATGTAAACAAAAAATTTATTTGTTGTGGTGGCTTTGAAAAAAGTCTCACACAAAGCGGGGAGAAGTCGATAAGATCTAGCTGACAGAAAGTACCTAAATTGGCAACTATGCCATATAATTACCCATTTGGTTGTCTCTTGTCTTTTGCCCATGCTGGTCCTACTTTCTGCCATGTCCAGAAGATTCAGGGACCACCACAACTTTGGCATGTTTCATTGCACATTATTATCACACAAATATATCAATTGGCTTACAGGAACTCTGTGCTAATGTGCTGTATCCAAACACACCATTGAACATTTTGAAATAAGGGTAAAGATGTCAAGAATAATATGCAGACATGGATCTTTTGGCCAACTAAAGACTGGCAGTTGATGAATTTCTCAACTAGCACCACCACAAACGCAACAAACCTCCAGACCATTTTTGTGAGGAGTGGGGCCCGTTCCGGAGTTCGTTGGCCCGCCTGGGATGAAACTCATGTCACGTTTATGACCAACCTGCTAGACGAGGACGAAATGAGCCAATGCACAAGACAACTTTCAAATTCCCAGATCGTAATAATTGTGCGATAATTTGCTACAATGCCACTACCTATTCATTAAGATTTTAAATATGTCAGTGCCCTTTAATTACATGATGTTTCGTTTATAGGTACCCCCCATTACAATGGATTGGTGTTGTGCTGCTGTGATTCACATGAGAGGTCTACTATTGGCTGTTTCAGAGGCCGAGGCAGCATTTGAGGTTGACACATCTTTCAGTCTTTAGTTCACACCTTAAGTGTCACCTCAGTCACGCCAGCCTGTCCTACTTTTTACTAAGAATTTTTGACACTTAATCAAAGCTTTGAAGACTTATTCTTAAGGCATTTCTGAGAAGTTTGATACATAGGGCCAGATATTTTGCATTCTCAGAAATCATAGTAGATAATGGAAAAAAATGCGCATTTCTCAGAATAAACGCCATGGCATTTTTGTTTATCCCATTGTTTTTTACCATTTGGCAGTTGCCGTGAGTGTTAATTATGGATCTGTGTGTTTATCACTACTTGGTCATTAACTATCTCTCAATATTGGTTTCGACTTTTGGTTGTACGTGTTGGCATGTGCTATGCGACAATTCAAAGCCTACATTAGCATTAGGAGAAATGTCAGGGTGTGTTAATGGATAATTGAAACAGGGACTCGCAAAGGCCTCGTGAGTCGCGAAGAGTCGAGCTGACTCTGATAAACCCCTCCTACTAAACAAAACAGGTGACGGTTCTCAACAGGTGACACGAAGCGGATTTGGAATGGATCGTGTCGCCCAGATGTTTGGTCTCCATCGCTCAAATGGATTGGATTTGAGTTATGGTGTGTTACCAATGCTCGGTCTGATCAAACTATCAGTTTGCCGGGCGCATTGTACACTGAGCAGAGGATGAGGTGGCGATAAAACCTAACCTGGGATCAAGGGGCATATTGCCATTCAATTTTTTAGGGGCGCATACCAAGGTTTTGTAGCACCTCCCCCACCCCCAGCAGGTCTGCCATTTATTTGTTTAACAACACTATAACCCCCGTAAAAATTAGAACCCCCTCATTCTAAACATTTAAAATAACTGGTTTCTATGACTAGCGCAAAATGTATGTAATCCTACTACATGGGCAAAATGCTAGCCCGAGCTACCCCATTACCGAGTCCTCAGGGTCACATGATCCTTCAGAAATCATTTCGATATGGGATTACTGAATTGTAACAGTTTTATTATAATAGGTTTCCTTATTCTCGCAAGTTAACACATTTTCAGATTCTTCACCGAACGAAAGTCACCACAAGAACAGCATTTATGAAATCATACTATTTTGTAGCACCACTCCTATATCATTGTGCTTTTACTGTTTACTTTACTGTTCCCGCACCACCACTTTATATTTGACCTTGGTCCCACGCCAACACACCCCAAATACTTACACTCGCCACTTCGCATGTACCCTGTGTTCAACCCAATAGGATATTAGATGTCTACTTTTATATATGGATTACGATCTAAGTTCAAAAGTTATAGTATAAATACACCTTTTGACCACTATGCCTGGCATTTGAAAACCTCCCCTTACTTCACGTGTATGCATCTTCGGTACTTAGGACGTCCGAAAATGCCCACTCGCCTAGTCAGAAATTGCAAAGGAAACCCACAGAAAAAGATGACAAAAGAAAAAGACGAATGTGAGAGATTTAAAAATGGTTTGTTCAAGAAAGGAGGGTCCAATCTGGTCTTACATCTGAATAGTCCCAGAATCTTCTCTATCAATGCCAAGATTAGTGCTTTAGAGCCCTTCTCTCGAGACAGTGATTACATCTTACAAAAACAGAGTACAGATGGTCTACACCACACCAAACATCCCCACACACACACAACTTGAACCAAAGATCAAATTTTTTAACAACCCAACACTAACAAATAACCCTGTATTACATGCACAAAATACACAGATCTTACTGTTTTCATTAATAAAATCAACATAATAAATTTCTTCCCTGTGCTTATATGTTTGCAAACATGATTATGTGTGTGTTCAAATGCCCTTTAACAAATCTGACCCGATTACCAAGCAGTCAAGCAAGCAGGCAGCTAGGGTCTTACAATACAGCCCCTGTGAGACTAATATCTTGCCTATGAAGTTTTATAACCCCAATATTTATGACAGACACTCATGGAGAAAAACAGACCCTTCAGGAACCGATGAAAACACAAATATGGCTCTGACATTACAAAAGATTTAGCGGGTGCTGAAATCTGGAAGGTGCATTTTGCACCAGTGATATTTTTTAACAGTCTTTTATCATTATGCTTATATTGATATCCTTTATGCCACTCTGTGTGGCTGTATTTGTTCTCGGGAAGCTTTTAGATTCTGTTCCCAGAGCTCTAATAGTCCCTTGAGCTAAACAGAATTTTGACACTATTGAGCTACCACCCCACTTCTTTTCCCTGGCTCCGGGTAACATAACCCCGTTGCAGTTGTCCCGAGTTGCTCATGTGATCACTTCGCATTAATGACTTCTGATTATAGTGTGCATAGGCGGTCAGTGTGACAGTTTGTAGAGGTTTCGGTACCCGGATTGAGGAACAGGAAACTCCGATAGAGCAGTATCCGGGCCCTTAAACTAACTTCAAGAGCTCTGGGTGTCCTGAACAGCCCGGGAGAACAATTCGGATCTGTACAATATCCACTCCGGCCAATAAACGTCCCCCTCCTGTCAAGTGGCGACAGTCCCAGCGCGTGGCCATACCACTGGACTGATGTACGGTAATTGATTTCCTGTCCTTGTAAGGGAACCGAGGACAACTCATTGTCTTTGCCCCCGTATTGGAGCACAACACATGTCCAGCCCTCCCCCGCGTAACACTCCATGGCAACAGACCCCCCACCCCCCTGGCCTCATATCCCCCTGACAACCTACAACAAGCCACCCAAACATGCAAATAGTGCTATGTATAGAAACACCCAAAGCATTGCTCTCCAATGAGGCGCTGCCGAACCAGTAATAAATGCCCAAACAACATAAAACCCCCCACAAATATAGGAATGTGCACAATTACAGTTTTCAAAAGCCAACCCCAACCGCTATGGAACCGTCAATCCCCCTACAGTTGGGTACCACCGGAAAGTATCACAGCAACCGTAAATTTTTCACTCTTGCTGCCTTTATTGTCCAGCCATTTGCTACAACAGTTCCCATTTAAGTTTGAAGTGTTTTTTCCCCCCCCCTCAATTAATGTACCCCCACACCAGAACCCCATTATATCAGACAGAAAACTTACAGACACGCTGTTGACATTTTGCAGATCTTATTAAAACCCGCCAAAGCAAAACTGAAATATCACTGGTTTCCTAAGACTTCAGACTCCTTTGCTACCTCAGTACCCTTTGGTATCGAAGACACTGTTTTGAATAATGGAAGCTGAGTCTTTTGCGGAAAGATTTGCAACAAGTTTTAACACCTGGATCCGTGGCCCGTAATCATCTGCCATCCTTGCAGATCCTCTCCCAGTTATTGTCAGGTTGGGATGGTAAAACGTTGTTGGCCACAGCATTTTTAGGTCCCTCTCCAGAGATGCACTAAATGGGTAAGTCAGGGCTCTGGCGGCCATTCAAGAACAGTCACAGGAGTTGTTGGAAGCAATTCCTGTCGTTATGTAGCTGTGTGCTGTGAGGGTCAGGTCTTGTGGAATGTAAACCTTCGGCCCAGCCTCTCGAGGTCTAAGCATCTGGAAGACACGGTTTCGCCCATGGCATTTCCCTGTACCCCTTGGCACAGCATTACACTCATTGTTCACACCGATTGAAACAGTGTTAACGTCCCTGCAGCTGAAAAACACCCCACAGCATGATGCTGCCACCACCAAACTTCACTGTTGGGACTGTATTGGATAGGTGATGAACAGTGCCTGGTTTTCTACACACATACCACTTAGAATTAAGGCCAAAAAAAGTTCTATCTTGGTCTCATCAAGACCAGTAATCTATTCTAACCACGTCTTGGCACTCCCCTGCAGGTTTGTTTTTTAGCAAATCCACATGCCGGGCACTTTCATGCCTGGATTGCCACATGAGGAGAGGCCTTCCGCTCGGGACACTATGCAAACCCAAGCCCGACTGGTGGGGGACTGCAGTGATGGTGACTTTCTACCAACATTTATCCCACTCTCCGAACCCCCTGCAGCTCTGGACTAGACACACAGTCGCACCTATTGGGTTCTTCTTTACCTCCTTAACCCACACGGCCATCCCTTATCCCACGACTCAGCTCGTTTGGCGGACGGCCAGTTAGAAGGGTACGGTCGTTCCCGAATGTCTTCCATTTAAGGATTATGGCGGCCACTGTGCTCTTAGGAACCTTAAGTCCAGCAGAAATTTTTTTGTAACCTTGGCAAGATCTGTGCCTTGCCACAATTCTGTATCTGAGCTCTTCAGGCAGTTCCTTTGACATCATGATTCTCATTTGCTCTGACATGCAATGTGAGCTGTAAGGTCTTATATAGACAAATGCGTGGCTTTCCTAATCAAGTCCAATCAAGGTACCCACCCGCAAAACACAGCGGACCACTCAAAATCCGACCAGGTTTAGAACAACTCTCAAGGAGGATCAGAACGAACATGGGACAAGACCTGACGTTACAATTGTATGAGTGTCACCCCAAGGGCACAAGGGTTGTACTACTAGGACAAGGTGATATTTCGATTTTTCTCTTTAATAAATCTCGCAAAAATGTCAACCCCAATCTCCTGTGTTTTTTATGCTCACCTATGGCGGTGATGTCCGTGTACATTAATGAGGAAAAAATTAACTTGATTTAGCAAATGGCTGCAATATAACAGAGAGTGAAAAATTTAAGGGGGGTCTGAATACTTTCCGTACCCATGCCCTCACAGTGTGTATAAGCATAGTGTGCTTTCTCGGTGCTTTAAAGGGGATAAATGTAAAGACCCACCTTTTCTGAGATGATTTTACAATACAAACTTTCTGACAGGTGTCCCTGTAGCTCAAACAGCAGAGCATGTTGCTAGCTATGCCAAGACAAGGATTTGATTTCCAGAAAATGCAATAACTAATAAAAGTATGTTACATACTTTCACTGAAGGAGATGTTACACTGATTAATTACAACAGTGTAAACCTATAAAGGTTAAATAACAAAGGGCCCAGAATCAAGCCTTGGGGTACACCACATTATACCCAGTATATTATTTGGATTTTCCAACTCAAATTCTTTGTCATAACAATACTGTATATGATAGAGTGTGAAACCTGTTGTGTTATTAGTTTAAACAGTAACAAACTTGTTTGTTTTACTATTAAACACTCTGAAATCTATTCATAATTCACAAATTTGTTAAAAGTGATACTAGGCCAAATCTAATCAAGATATTCCTTCCATTTTTATTTTTTACTCTTAATAGAGCTATGGTAAAAAAGGGTATGTGCTTCCGTACAGCCACACCTAGCAACACACTACTATGGGACATCACCCTAGACACAGGCCCAGACGGGAGTGTTGGAGTAATCTGTCAGAGAAAGTCACCTACAAATGTGAAAAGGTGAGTGTGTCTGTTAAGGAAAATTTAATTAATTACTTTTAATCAGATGATTAGGTAGTGATTAAACACTATTATATTTATTATAATTGGCGTTTTTATGTGATTAAATACTTTGACAGGCAGGAAGATTGGCATGGGAAACGTGATTTACATTCTAAAGAGACTTGGGTAAAGGTATGGTTGTAATTATTCCACAGTCCCCCAGCTTAATTGCTTCGACCTTAGTCCTATCTGTTCACAAAGTAAAACCGCGTTTTCCTTCGGGAATATTTCTTCTTTTTTACCAACAATTCTTTCACTTTAAAGTAAATTATCCACAAAACCACCAAAGATTGGCTAACTGACCTCACTACATATGTGCACAACTGCACATATATGTTTGCCATTGAGCACTGCATACTGTATATGTGCATGATTTACTATGCATGCATTAGATGGGAGCACAAAGGTCAGGGTTGTACAGCAGTGTGTGTGTGTGTGTGTGGGTGGTGTGACGAATCCAGTATGAAATACAGACCAGCCTTAACCTGGAATTTACTCACTATTTTGTGTGATCAGAAACAATTCCTGAGAATTTCAGCACCTCTTGGATGTTGACCCATGGAGATATGGCCCCACTTCTTGCCCTTGAGAGCATAAGTCCTAGAACAAATCATGAGTAAAAATGATTTTTTTTTTTTTTTTTTTTTTTTGTCTTCACTGGAACATTAAACATAAGACAAATGCATCTAAGAGTTGGAATCAACTCTCTATGTCACCTATGAAAGGGCCCGTTATGGACTAGAAGGAAGTTTAATTTAATTTAACTTTACAGTTTTTTAACAACTGGTAAGTAAAGGATTCAAAGTGTCCTCAAACAGCTCAGTACGGGTGATACTACACAACTGTTAAAGGGATAGTTCCGCTAAAAACATTTTTCTCACCCTCATGTCAAACCTGTATGATTTTCTTTTGCAGAACATAAAAGAAGATATTTTAAATAATGTTGGTAACCAAACAGTCGTCCACTGTATGTGACAAAAAAAACAACAAACACCTGACCATTGTTTCCTCAAAATATTTCTCTTCTTTTATGTTCTGCAGAGGAAAGAAAGTCATGCAC
>JADLZN010008151.1:12500-24622 GCA_018155175.1 Sinocyclocheilus anophthalmus | reverse complement strand
CAAAGGTAAGAAAGAGATGGTTCTTTAAAGAACCTTTGCCTGAATGCTTCTTTGTGGAACCAAAAATGGTTCTTCTATGGCATCGCTTGAAGAACCTTTTGAAGCACCTTTATTTTTAAGAGTGTACCTTTGTAAAAATCTTTGTAAAAATCTATCTAATCTATGTAGAATCCTCAACGAAGGAATTTCATTGGTTGAGTGGTTTTATGGATACTCTATTCCAGGGGTGGCAAACGTCGGTCCTGGAGAGCCACAGCCCTGCAGACTTCAGCTCCAACCCTAATCCGACACACCTGAACAAGCTATTCAAGGTCTGAAGGGTTACTAGAAAGCAGGTGAGTTTTAATTAGGGTTGGAGCTGAACTCTGCAGGGCTGCGGATCTCCAGGACCGGAGTTCGCCACCCCTGCTCTATTCAATGTTTGATGTAGTTAGTCATTTTATTGTATATTTATACATGGCAATGTGTTTAAATTAGATTAAATACAGTATCCCCTTACATTGCTAAAGCTAAAAATAATCAAAGTAAATATTTCTTTGTTTTCAGTGCCTTTGGTTAGCAAGCTAACAGCTTAGCCTACTATCTTAGCATTCCACTAAATGGTGGTGTAACTAATCAGCTCATGGGAAATATGAATAATTAACCATAACTAGTTATAATTAATTATGAATATTTTAGATCCGCTGTAGATATTTAGCTGACCTCTCAGGGTCAACTGTCTTGTCAATTCTAAGAACGTTAATTTCCTGGTTAAGGGAAATAACTTTCTTACTGTACAATTCTACAAAAGCTTGTAGTATAAATCTGCATGATTATTGACTCCGGTTATGAGTTAACAATGAACACGTCAAGTGTGATACCAGTAAGGTTTTATTAACTACATAAACACTTAACTAGTCTAACATACTACATAAACACATAAACTGGTCTAACATCCTACATACACACCACATAACTGGTCTAACATACACATACACACACACACACACATACAGTTGGTATAGGAAAGGGTTAACGCTTAACTCAGTACAGAAAAGAGACATAAGGAATTAAATTTATGGAACCATTTGCATATTCAGCAGATCTACACCTGAGGGAAGCGTCAGATTCTTAGTTCAAACACACCTTTGTAAAAAGGTGTAACTGATACTTAATGTATCAATTAATAGACTAAGTTTGATACTTAGCGAGTCTCGACTGTCTGAAAGAGATTCATGATGCAATCTTAAGGCCCCAAGATCTTTGCTGAATTCGGGTCGATGAGAAGAACCAGTTTGAGTCGGTGTTACTTGATGAATGGAAAGGACAAGGCCGAAGCCTGGCACAAGCTTATGATGTTCTGGGAGCGTTTTTCTCACCACCTCTCAGAATCCCAACAAACCACCGACTGGGAGGGTCCCTGGAGCAGGGCCTTTAAGGTCGGAGAAGATCCCCGCCTTTCAAGATGGGCTTGTCCAATGAGAAAGATGGAAATTCCAAGCGGGAGGTGGCAATTGCTGGAGGGTTTACAACCCTTTGTCTCTAAGCATGGTAATTGGCAAATGGGCTTTTTGATTCTCAGGACACTAATATATTGCCTATGTACCATATAATATACACACTTGTTTCGATCAGAAGAAGGCGAATTCATAGATACTAGACAAGGTAGAATTACAAATAGTGAAAGGATGACTCCTCTTTTGGAAGGCCAAACAAAGTATTTTCGCTTTCACAACGAACCCACAGCGTCACACACCGCAGGATTGAGTGGGCGGAGGCCTAGAGTGAGCAGAGGCCGGCAGGCTTGCGGCTACCGCATGTGATGACCCCGGGCTGGACTCCACATCGTCCACGGTGAAAGCCGATCCGGCAAACCACAGCACGAAGTTGATGTATTTCCCCAGCGACCAGCACGAATCAGCTCTATCATTACGAGCGGAATATCCTTCCTCTTTTGAAGACCAAATAAAGTATTTCGCTTCACACAATGAACACAGACTGCAACACAATACTACAGTGAGAATAAGAGTTATGCCTTCTTTCTTTGCATGAATATTTGGGTGGTGTTATGCATATCTTCCCACATTGTGATGTAGACATGTTGGGGGCGTGTTAGAACCAGCCATTTTGGTAGGGCGTGGTTGACTCTTAACTTTTATAAGAATATCTGTTTGGATTTGAGAATTTAGTCTTTGCACCTTTACAGATCTTCTTCATGCACCAAAAGCTCCAAAGAAAAAGAAACAATTTTAAATTGCATCATATGACCCCTTTAAGAGTGACTGAATCTGCTCGGAAGAACGTCGGAGGCGCCCCAATCGCGAATCGTAAATATTCAACACGTTGAATATTTACGATCAGAAATCCTGATGCGTGGGGGGAACATGCAGCACACCACACACTATAGGAGCAAAACAGTTAAATCTAGGATTATTTTGTCCTCATCTTTGTGGTCTCTTCAATTTGAAGATCTAATAAATTTTTAAAAATCGTTTAGGGGTGTGTACCCAGTATAAGATAGGTGACCCCTATCTTAAATTGTTGCTCCTCTCACGAATGCTAGAATAGGAAATACTAATAGTGTGAGGGGTTTGCTTCAACCCGAGAACTAAAAAAAACAACCCGTGGCAACAGAATAAAAGCAGCCCAATTCTGTGTGAAAACCACAGACTTGGCAACCCTGATTCTACACATTATGCAAGTTTATTTCATTAATACATTTATAAATATTTTAAGGTAGTGTTTCGGAGATGTCCATGTTTAATTATTATTATATATAAAAAATCTTTCTTGTTGGGGGTCCAGTGGGGTGGCCGGGGATTTTTAGGGGATTAAGTTTCATTCAGAGTACCAATAAAATTTCACTCTGTAGTTCCTAAACTCACCTCAGAGGACAAGAGGAGTGGATGTGTCTGCAGAGAAAGGCATAAGTTCACCAAAGGTCTGGAAGTATGATTCCAGGAGTGAAATGAAAAAAAAAAAATCACTTCTCTCTCCTCCCAGGCCTTCCTCAAACCTCAAAGATCTCTACCAACATACTTCTTATCTGCCATTCCTAAATTCCCCTGCACCACCATCTCCTCACCTTACTGAGGTTAGTGGGAAATTTCTCTTATCTCCCTCCTAAACATGGACCTATGAGGTTTTGGTTGGTTCTATGGCTTCATAGTGACCATCTTACTGATGGTCCTGTCTAGAGGCTTCTCCGGACAGAGCTCCGACTCGGGAGCCGTGGTGGGTGAGTACGATCAATGTCTAAATATATGTATATAAATATGTGTATGTGCTATGAAACTGGTGGTTGTGTGTATCCTTCTGCTAGTTTCTTTGCAGTGTTCCCCGGGACCTGTGTGTTTCTGTCCCTATCTAGGGTAGGTCCTCGGTGGGCACCCCCACTGCTGGGTTCAGAAACCGGCTGCTTGACTTGCAGTGTTTATTTCACTCATCAATATATGTCCAGAAGGTAAGTAAAGCAGGGTTTCGGCTTCATACTTCCTGGATCATGAGGCCATAACACAGGCTTCTGCAGGAGCCTCCGTGATCATCAGGCCCCCGGCGCGTCAATGCAAAAATTTCCTGGACGTCCGGGCCGGGCTGGGTTACGCTTTTATGCTTACCTCTGACTGGTCTACCGTAATCTGTGTCGCCCTGAGGGGTTTTCCCCAATCACCAGGATATCCCTTGACGCTCACCCCCCCCCCCCCTCACCATAGAGGGTTATTGTGAGTATGATGTTTCTTTCGAGCGTTAATCCTTTCTGAGGAGTTGGATTCCTCGCTCCAAGGGCTGTCCTCGTGGTAGTATTGAGCCAATGCTCCCCTTTTATCAAAGGGTTAACTGGAATGAGCAACGCTATTCCTCTGAATTCAGAGTTCTCCTCTCACATGAGCGCCTGGATCCAGCAGCATCAGTTGAATTAGGCCTTTCCTCTGCCTCCCTGATGCGCTGAGTGTTTGGCTAGCTTGCAGTATGCTTACCCTTCTGATTTTACAATCATGCTGCAGGTCGAGCCCCCTCTCGTTGAGAGCTGGGTTTGTGCTCCCTCAGCCAAGGTAAACTACTGCTAGCTGTTCCAGCTTTGGAACATGCTGCAGGTTGAGCCCCCTTCTCGATTTGAGAACTGTGTGTGTTGCTCCCTCAGCTGAATAACTGCTTGCTGTTCCACCATGGGAACATGCTGTGGGTTGAGCTCCCTCTCCATTGAGAGCTGGATGTTGCTCCCTCAGCTACAGATTTACTGCTAGCCACTCCAGCATTATAGCCGTAGATATAGCGTCTGGGGATATGCTATTTCTATCTATGGGCTGCTCTTTCAGGGTGCCACGAGAACCCCTAGAACGGTATTTCAAGTGTGTGCACGTTATGCTTTGCCCACTTTCTAAAATCCACATAGCTGGTAAGTGTGCCCTTTATGCTTTGCGCATTTTTCTAAAATCCACATAGCTGGTAAGTGTGCACGTTATGCTTTGTCCACTTTTCTGAAATCCTGTATGGTAAGAGTTACGCGAGGCAGCTTCGTGCTCTTTCTTGAGTTGGTTAAAGCCCCGGTTGCACCTTGGGCACCACTCCTCCTATGTGTCCCCCTGGAAACCTACTTAACAGGGTGTTGCTACTAAGGGTCTGTTGAGACAGTTCCTTCAGCACATACAAAGAGAAACGTGCGGTAGCCCCTGTGTGACAGGCCAAGACTAGTATGATTCTAGGCTCTTGGTCGTATTCCCTTAAAGGAATCTATTTCTGATTCCAAGCCTTGAGCTCAACCCCGGGCCCAGGAGTCTGGCCCTAACAAGTATTTTTGGGGTATGTAGCCTAGGCCTTTGGCTGTAGGGAATAATGTCACTGACAGCCGTCTAACGTCCCAGGGGCGACTCCCATAGCAATATGGTAGAGTTGGTACTTAGTGCTCGCCTGTGGTTTGGCATGCACTCCCCTCAGCATTGTGGCATGGGTATACCGTTCCCCATAGCGAATCCTAGAGGATGCAGTTCGAAGTTCCCATGAAAGGGAACGTCTCAGGTTACTTATGTAACAATGGTTCCCTGAGTCGGGAACGAGACACTGCGTCCTCTAGGTTCTTGCCATGCTGCGGACGCAAGCTACAGACGAAGAAGTGAATGATGTGCGCTAACGGCGCCTATTTTGTACTAGTCGCGGCGGTAGTGACATCATGGCTGTCGCCGTCCAACGTGTTGTTGGTGTTTTTTCAATGTATGCTTCAGACACCGGTTACGCTGGAGGCGTTCTCCATAGTGACCCCTAGAGGATGCAGTTTCTCGTTCCCTACTCAGGGAACCATGGGTACATAAGTAACCTGAGACATGTTTTTTTAACCCTATAAAAGTTATAGACATTAATAGTTAATAAGAAACTTCATTCTAATGATCATTATATTAGCGTTAGCCGGGCCTGTATATGCTAAAGATTAACTACTCTAATAACAGCAATCCGACATTCAAATTAAAATATTGAATAATATGTAAGTGTTTCCCCCAGAACGTTGGCATATATATGCAAATTCATTCTCTTGCCAGCAGGAGGCGCTTGTAGAGCGGGAGAGATAGAGGTTTCCCCGGTAACAGCTGTACACAAAGCAGCGCTCAGCTCAAAAAAACACTGCTTTATCAGACATCACATGCAAGATTAAATGAAAATGACATCCATAATTTTCTGAAGACAGTCGTTGCCTTCAGAAATACCTTTGATATAAAACCCCCGCACTATGGCAAGCCGTTTTGACTTTTATTCATTCGCTGGATATGAATTCTTGATATCAACAATTAATTTTTTACTAGTTAAAATGTTCATTCTTGATATCAGCAATTACATTTCCACTAATAACAATGTTAATTCTTGATATCAACAACTCAATTTCCACTAGTAACAATGTTAATTCTTCATATCAACAAATTGTACTTTTCAACGAGTAAAACTATAATTCTGATATCGGTATTGTATTTTCACTATTTTAAAAGTCACCATAGTCTTGCCATTCAAAATCATTGTTGATATCAGAACTGATTTTTACTAGTTGAAACTCCAATGCACCATCAGAAATACAATTCTTCTAGTAAAAACCTTTGTTTTGATATCGAAGAATTAATTGTCACTATTTGAAATGTTAATTCGTGATATTCGAACCATAATTAATGTTCACTAGTGACACTGTCATTTTCTGTCTCTGAAAATTATTTCTGATATCAAACAATTGGGAGGTATTTCTGTATAGCTAAAATGCTTTCTTACTAGTAACAATCACATCCTGATATCGAAATGAACATTGTCACTAGTGAGAATTAAATTGTTGATATCAAGAATAAACGTCTGTACTAGTTACCATGTGATTACTGATATCAAAAATAGAGGTTTTTACTAGTAAGAATTGTATTTCTGATATGTGACATTGGAGTTTCAACTAGTAAGAAATCAGTTCTTGATATCAACAATTGATTTTGAATGGCAGCCTATGGTGACATTTAACTATTGAAAATACAATTACAGATATCAAGAATTATATTTTTAACTAGTTGAAATTTAATTCCTGATATCAATAATTAACATTGTTACTAGTGGAAATGTAGTTGCTGATATCAAAATAGCAATTGTTACTAGTAGAAATCTAATTCCTGATATCAAGAATTAACATTGAACTATAAAAATGAATTGTGAGATCAAAACTCATATCCGGAGAATGACTAAAAGTCAAAGGATTGCCATACCCTCACGGGTTTCGACTTTGAAACGTTGCAGTGCTCATGTTTTATTCAACTAAGTCAAAGCCTTTTGGAAAATCTGTTTGTGGTGGTGAGTTTTGATATTGTGGCGGTCTGTCCATAGCCGCAGGAACGTATTTTGAGCAGGGGGGGCTGAGGAGCGAAATTATATGTGTGCAATACACAGGCTTTGTCCTGTAGTCGGTGTTACAAGAAATAAAAAAAAAAAAATTTTTTAGTTCAGCTGGACATGGGACGCTACAGTTCTGAGGCGCTTGCGCGTCTGTTCCAAGCAGCTCGGAGGCGCAGGAGTCACGTGACGAGAGTGCAGCGAAATGACTGCTGGCGGATCCAAAAGCGCAAGAGAACTTTTGTTAATAAACGTTTTGATTTCTTCGTTTAAAATAACGGAGTTGGTCTTTATTGTTGCTGTGTTTTCATAAAAAAAACAATGAACCACAAACTCAGCATTCGTTTTAAATACGGTATAAATAATACTAATAATAAAATAATAATAATAATAATAATAATAATAATAATGAGCCACAAAGGGGAAAATACAAAGACTTTATTTTTATGTTACAACGCGGTTACACCAAGTCATCAGTTTATTTGTTTTGTTCAATTTTTGTTTAATATAAGCTAAGCGACTTCATCGTTGTACTATTTTATTGTTGATGTAACGTTTTTTTTTATTATTAGGCTATATATTGAATCAACCTTAAGCATTAGTTTTGATCCACGAAAAGATAACGTTAAAGATCAAGATGCGAGAATGCGACATAGTTGCTGCTGCTGAGGTAAATGGACTCTCTCGCTCTTTCTGTTTCTTTGTAATAGCTGTAGACATGCTCGTTAATTCTTAATTTGGGTACAGACTTTCTTATGTGGGGCAAATTGTAAAAAGTCTGGAACAATGTTTGTTTGTTTGTTTTTTAAATCAGTATAGGATAAAATTTTAAACACTTATACACGTCCAATGATTTGACTTAACTCTGTTTTAATCAGTGTGACCACAATAAGGGCTTCTTAGAGTAGCCGACCATACTGACTGGAGAATCAGGAAGATTGTTAGAATTAGAATTAATATTGTTAGAAGTAATACTACTAAAACAAAAAAATGAATGCTTAGGCCTACTGCTGGTTGCGGCCCACTAGGCATAGGCTCCAGGTCTCTTCCTTTCGCCACTTCAAAAAAGGCTCTCTCTTTTTATTTTTTTTTGGGCTTCCGCGAAAAAATCAGAAACGCGTTTTCCTCGCCATGTCGACGGTGTACTTCAATGTTATTCTTCTGGGCCCGTCGTTTATGTCATTGATTTCATTAGTGCTCATTAAGTCATTCCCATCACCTGTTTGCATGGCTGTTTCATCCAATTTGACTCCCTAGACGAAATTCCTATTGCCCCCCCCCCCCCAATTTTATATTATATATATATATATAATTTTTTTCAGACACCAGTTGCTTGTCACATTCATATTGGTTGTCATAGTAACGACACTAATTTGTGGAGATTAAGTGCATTGAGTTCCACAAATCTGAATGCATCATTTGTAAATTGACTGTTAAGATAAATTTTGCACAATTTAGTATCTGTAATTTCATTGTGTTGCCACTAGATGCCTGTGTAGCCCTATGTAACAATCCCTAGTGGTTAAGACATTGCACATAATTTACACATGAATCACACATAAATTAATTTTATTACATTTTGATTTGGATACTATATACTATACTACTACATATTGTTTAGATATTATCAATGGCTACTTTTTTGTCTTTATCTGTTTTTTGTTCAATTTTTTTGTTGTTGTTTCTTGAAACATTGATTTAAAGTGTCAGTTATTGCATTATTATTTCAGTCAAACCTATAAAACCCCTTTGTTACCCCAAACTACATATAAAAGCTTTATAAGTGGAATAAAAGTAACCAATGCAGCTACTTAAACATTTGCTACTCGTTAACGCGTTAACGTTCCCTTTAAATAATGTGACGCTCTGCCCTCTATGACGCTGCTCCTATTAAGCGCTGTTGGAAGTGAATGAATTGATTCAGCATTTCGACACCTCCGTAAGGATGCATTTAACTCGACAAAGCGGTCTAATAAAGGATGTATTGATCTCGTGAATTAGCTAATTTTACTATACAAATATTTTTTAATTGGATGTTAAAGTTTATATGGGAATATTACATGACACGCTGATCCTTTAAAAATGCATTGGTGCAAAAAACGCACACTTTTTGGACAAATCTCGCAACATGATTTATAAAGTGCCACAAATACTGCCTAAACAAATTACTGATTTTGTGCACTTTTTACTGTACCAATATTTTAAATTGGCCTTTGAACTTAGCTTTATTGCATGGCAAAAAAAGTGTTACCTTGCCAAAGCACTGACAGAGCCCACTGATCTAACGGTGTTGTTGAGCGCTCCAAATGCAAACTTTGCATGCAACAATCAGGCAGCAATTGACAGCACTCTGATCTAGTGGCATACAGGCATCGTCAGATTGACAGTACTCTAGCCCAATAATGTTGGGGGATCCAGTGGGGGCGGCAGTCATATTTCAGGGTGACCGTGCCACTCTTTATCACAACCCTGCTAAAAGTGCCAGCACGTGTGTTCATTGGCGCCCCTTCAGCTGGTGGCGCCCTAGGCGACCGCCTAGCTCGCCTATTTCTAGAAACGGTCCTGCCTGTTTGTCATCAGCTGCCTGCCTTATTTAAGCTCACATTTTGGTTCTAGGCTTTGTCCGGTATTACGTTTGTATTGGTGTGTCAACCCCTCGTCTATGTGGATTTTCTTCTTCCTGGATACTATTAAACTACTTGTAGAATTAATCTTCGTCTTCGTGTGCCTTCCTCGACACGACTGTGACAGAATACTGGACCCACAAAGAAAAGAAAGCGGTGTGTTTCCCCTTCATTTTGTTTTGTCATTTTTTGAAAGTGTTTCTTTTGTTTGTTTTCCCCCATGGATCTCGCCGCACGATTTACCTCATTAGCCCGCCGAGATCTTCCCTTCTTGGAGTATGCTGTGGAGTTCAGCCAGCTTGCCGTTCGAACAGCATTGGACAACGCAACGCTGACATCACTGTTCTGGATCGGGGCAAATTCCCATCGCCCCGTCGACCTCCCAGACACCACTGGATTTTACTGGAGGGAGGCAATCATCCGGTGTCTGGAGAGTGTCTACCCCCGATCCAGAACACAGCCAGACCTACAGCCCAGCCCACCATCAACCCGCAACATGGAGCATAAGCCTGAGTCCACCGCTGACGGAGAGCTAGAGCCCGCCGCGACCGACGAGCCATTACCAGAGAGAGCGACAGAGCCGAGGGATGCCCCGGAGCTAGAGCCTGACTCGTCAGACCAGGTGCGAGAGCCTGCAACTGTGCACATGATGGTGGATGAGACAGTGGAGCACGAGAGTGCAGAGGAGAGCCCCGCCCACTGTACCACCACTGAGGTTGAGCTGCCGCTTCACACATCGGATCTGATACTTTATTCATATATCCCCAGTCTTCCGTCATCATCTGCCGGTCCGTTAGGCCATGGAGGCGTTTTATTAACTCCTGTCTGCCTGACACTGTCCGCTTGCTTGAAGTGCCTGTCTGTCCGGTCGCTCGACAATGGCGGTCGTGTCCCTATCCACCACGTTTCCCTGTGTTGGAGTCTCGCATGTGGTGTGTGTGTGCAACCACCTGTCCCTGAACCTTCTACCTGCTGGCTTTCCCCCCCACCCCCTCTCTGCCTCAGCTCCGCCACCCGATGCACCCCGTCAGCCCCTCGCTCACCCTAGCCCACATCTGTGCGGTGGGAATCGCCGCGGTCCTGCCAGTCTCCATCGGCCCGTCGTGGCTGGAGGAGCCCTTGTCTTCCGCCTCCAGCTCTGCGTCCTGGACTCTGTTTCGGGCCCTCAACTCACCCCAGCGGCTCCACCATGGCTCCTAGCTCACTCCTCTCCACTGTGGCCCATCAGTCCACCAACTCCGCCGGGCTCCCTCGTCCCTCCGACTCCGCCTTGGTCAGTCATCGACCATCTGTTGCCGCCTCGTGACTCCTCCGGCTGCGCCTCGTCCCTCCGGCTCCGTCAGGCTCCTCCTTCCCTTTTGGCTCCACCTTGGTCCTCTGTTGCTCTGGCTCCACAGTGGCCTTCAGGATCCCCGCCTCCACCTCAGTCGCCGGAGCCATCTGCTCCGCCTTGGCCATCCGGATCCTCAGCGTCCCCCTGGCTCTTCGGCTCTCCGTCTCCACCTCGGGCTCCACCACCACCTGCTCTTCTGCGTCACCCATACGGTTTGCCCCGTGAGCGGGGGTTATGATGGGCACATATTGTGATGGGGAACGTGAGAAAAGAGCAATCAGTCGTGAAATTACATTATTCTTTTGAAATCAGGAAGATAAATGAGCAAGAAATCAGGAGACATGGTTCTAATCACACACAGTGGCTTTTCTAAAGCTTTGATCCACCCATTGGCTTTCATGGCTAAATGCCAGAGTGATTAGTCCTTTATCACTTCACATTTAATCTGCACACATCTTGTGATCATCAGCCTTTGATGCTCATTTTCCTTGAAAGGGGTACTCTGTGATTTTCTCTCAATGAGTCTTTTTACACTTTCAGACAGTTTCAAACGATATGGTTTTATGTTACTTAAAACATCCAAATTCTGATAATAACAGAAGATTCGTCAGATTTCATGAGAATCTGATGATATAAGAGCCCCCTGCTTCTTAAAGAGGTTTTTAATAGCAGCTGTTCTTTGCCATTATCACAGGTGGTTCAAACCAGCACTGAGGCGCTTAAAAAAAAAATGGTCGCCAGCACTGATAGGAAACTTTCAGGTGTTTCCTCGGCAACTGCTCAGAAATGTGCAGTTGCCTGGAGATGCAACTTTTCCCTTTCAGCCGAGCATAGTGAGGTCACGTACAGGTTTAGGGACATAAAAAACACTTAACTTCTTGGTAGAGCTTATTCCCAATTGGAATTAGTGTCCTTGTAACTATAATACGTATATTGTTTTGTTGGGAAAGCTTAAGCGGTGCATATACCCCTTTTGATGAGCTGATCACAGCTCACAGATTATCTTCATCACTCCTTCATCACTCCATATCAAGCATAGATACCTATACACTCTTAAAAATAAAGGTGCTTTAACGATGCATAGAAGAACCTTTTTGTCTAAATGGTTCCATAAAGAAACTTTAAAATCTGAAGAACCTTTTTGTTTGACAAAAGGTTCTTTGTGGCGAAAGAAGGTTCTTCAGATTACAAAAAGGTAAGAAAGAGATGGTTCTTTAAAGAACTTTTGACTAAATGGTTCTTTGTGGAACTAAACTGGTTCTTCTATGGCATCGCTTGAAGAAACTTTTGAAGCACCTTTATTTTTAATAGGTGTAGGAGTGCTTGGTTCACAAGGTAGCACATTA
>JADLZN010008151.1:0-10000 GCA_018155175.1 Sinocyclocheilus anophthalmus | reverse complement strand
ATTTATTAATGTAAATGCTATGATTTTATAGCGTTTGAAGATATCATTAGCTTAGGATATTTGGTCCTCACAACACAGGCAAAACATGACACATATGCAAACACATCATGTCACAACATTGTCTTATTAGAAAACAGCACCTTGAGTGATTTTAATAAGCAAGTCATTTTATCCCTTGCCTGCTCTGACTCTTCATGTAATTTTTCCTACAATATACTTTAGTCAGAAAAAACACTTGTGGCCTTTATTTGAGACACTATAAAAAAAGCTGTTTGATGTCACACCCACAGCTGTCGCTTTTTTCGATTCACATTAAGAGGCTGTCTTTCCACTCTCCCTGCTCTTCCTCTTTCTTTCTTTTTTGAAGGGGAATGCATTCAAAGTGAGAGCTGGGGGCCATTATGGCAGAGCTCATGAGAGGACTGCCACCGCCTGTGATGATACAGCCAATCTACTGTGATTGCTACTCCTTTATGATTCATTTGGGCAAGTTATAGAAAATGTGTGACACAAATACTCAAATTCATTTCAAACCCTATAGGCTGGTCAATTAACTCTCTATCCATCTTTATCTGTCTCTTTCTCTTTCTCAGAATTGATTCAGAACAGAAGAGCATATTTCAAATTTCCAGTCTAAATCAAACACTACTATTCAAACGTTTGGGGTTTTCTTTCCACAAAAACATTAAGCAGCCCATTTGTTTTCAACATCAACAATAGTAAGAAATGTTTAATCTCAAATAATCATATTATAATGATTTCTGAAGGATTGTGTGACACTGAGGACTTGAGTAATGGATAAAATTGCATTTTAAGAATATTATTAAAATAATGATAAAAAAAACTTTATTTTAAAATTGGAACAATATTACACATTATTACTGATTTCAATGTATCCTCAATTTGTATTTTAAATTCAACATCCTGTATATAGTCATTTGGATTCAAATTTTTTTTTAAAAAATTAGTTTTTATATTTACATTATTTACTTTCTTAATTCCATATTTGCTTCACTGGTTTTATTGTGAATGATGTATGATCAGTGCACGATTATACAAAGAAAGAAATGTGTGTCTTTGTAAGCATTTATCAAATGCTCTTTTTCAGCTGATGTCACTCTCTCTCCACTTTACTCCATGCTAGAATGTAACGCCAATTTTTTCCACGATCTTTTTTATTATTATTAATTTATTTTATTATTTTTTACAATTGATATGCTTTTCATTCCAAAACATAGAAAGTAACATAGGTAGTGCATGTTGGCTAGTTAGATGTTTACCTCAGTAAAGAGTGATGCTCATACAGTAGTTACCTATGTTTAATGGATGGCAACACGCATACAGTACTACTTTCATAAAAATTCTTCTATCTTTGAGCACCTTTGAGAGTGACAGCAAATGGCTGATTGGTTTCCTCCTTTGAGGCTTTGATGTTCTGGAACAAGAACTGAAGACTGCTCCCTAAAACGACGATTCAGTGAGCTTCCTGAGTTTGAGAAGACCTAAATAGAAGGTTGCATGATTCTCACTCTCTCTCTCTCTCTCTCTCTTCTACTTCTACTTCTACTTGTTCCCAGTCACCCTATTCTCTGTTCTCTTCCACCTGTCATTTCCTCCTTTCTACTTTTTGTCTCTGATCTGTTTCTCCTCTTACTCAGTTGCCTTTCCCCTTTGAATACTCTGTTCTATCTCACCTCTGTCTGTGTGTGTGTGTGCGCGCGTGTGTGTGTTTGTAATTTTTTAATGCACATTATCTTCCCCACTAGATAGTAAAGAACCTGAAATTTGACATTGTGTGGACTGGCCTGAGGTCCCCATGAGGAACAAAATAATATAACAAATAGTAAATGATTTTTATCTGAAAGTGTAACAATGCAAACAGATTTTCTGTAAGGGGTAGGTTTAGGGTTAGGGGATTGAAAATATAATTTGGTCAGTATAAAAGTTATAGAAGTCTATGGAAAATCCCCACAATTCACAGAAACAAACGTGTGTGTGTGTTATGGAAATGTTCAGATGTGAGTAATAGGCCAGGCTGAGCAGTGCTCATGCATAATGCAGGTGGATTAATGAGCTTCCAGAGTGTCATCCACCCTCACATATCAACCAACACAGGCATTTACAAGCTTATCAAGACCACTGCGTAATCTGCCTTATGAATGTGTCTGTGAGAGAATTATAATGAGAAACGAGTAGATTTTAATTAAAACATCCCACACGCTAACAAAAAATGCAATGGCAACACTATTGTTTGGCGTTTTGGACATTTACCATGGTAATTCCACATTTCATTCCATTCAGGTATGGTGGGTATTACTCTGGTCCTGCACTGCAAAGGTTTGGGATCAGTAGAATTTTTCTTTTTTTTTAAGTAAAGTTTCTTCTGCTCATCAAGGCTGCATTTATTGATTAAAAATACAGTAAAAACTGTAATATTGTGAAATATTATAAAAATTTAAAATAACTGTTTTCTGCTTTAATGTTTTTTTAAATTTAATTTATTCCTGTGATGCAAGCTGAATTTTCAGTAGCCATTACTACAGTCTTCAGCATCACATGATCCTTCAAAAATCATTTTTAATGCATATTCATAATCAATGATGAAGCAGTTTTGCTGCTTCATTTTTTTGGAACCTGTGATACTTTTTCAGGGTTATTTGATAAATAAAGTAAAAAAGAATTGTGTTTATTTAAAATAGAAATCTTTTGTGCATAGCACCCCACCCGCTCAACCTATAAAATATACATTTAATATTTTTTGAAGAAATCTCTTATGCTCAACACGGCTGTATTTGTTTGATCCAAAATATAGTGCAACAATAATAATTTGTTTACTTGTTATTTATCAAAAGCCATGAAATCCTTAAACTTTCCAAATATTTTTGTGGTCCACTGTAAATACTGTAGTATATGGCAATAATTCAAATTAATGTTACAGTAGATTGCACAGTACTTTTCACTCTATGGTACCACCACTGTACTTTGTGAAGGGACAGACAGGAATTAAATACACTTTTAGATAAAACAAACTCATAATTATTATTATTATATTATATTATTTTAAGAAAAACTGGACAACTTAATTATTAAATATTTAGCCCTTAATGAATGGATAAATGTGTCTGTGTCTTGTGTAAAAGTGTTTATGTTTTCTCAAGTGCAACACTGTGGAAACAGCTTTCTGGATCATGCCTTGAATGACTGTAAACAAGTTAACACTTGACAGAGTGTCCATTTAGGCATGCCAACATCGCAAGAAAACATAGTGGTTTAAATTGCTCCTCATTCTCCCGCTGTTACTTTGAAGAGTCTCAGGGCTGTGCCAGGTGCACTCTTTGAGGTGAGAAGCCTGGTATGCCTTTATTAAGAGCGACAGCATGCTACAGGAGCACACCCGTAAAAATGCCACCCTGCCACTGTGTCATGTCAAAATGTCAACAGAATATGTCTTAAAGCTCAGGTGATGCTGCAACACCCTCTCTAGCAGCCTGTTAGAAAAACAACTTAAGACCTGTTTTTGGCTTCCCACATTTCAAGGTCATTTAAAACCTAAAAATACTTGGAAGTAAAGACTTGTTGAATGTTTAAATGTTAAGAATGGCTTGATTAGTTGTCAAAAAGAAATGCAGTCGAATCAACTGTCACTCATAACCATATGTAAATGTCTAGTGTGCATTTGAATTGTTTAATTATCCATCAAAAGCCAATTGCCATTACTGTTTTTGACTTGTTAGCATGTTAGCACTTATAGGAACAAACACACACGTCTTAAAGAATGCTAGCTTGCTTTTAAAAATAAACTAAAAGGAGAACAAAAGTAGCATCTTTGACTTTCTTCTCAACAATTCAGAGCACTCAGATGCGTTATTATCAACACTTTATTCATAATTACAGCTGAATCACTGGAGGAATATGGCAGTCATCTTTATTACTGCAGCCCACTCACTGTCCTTTTTATTTAGCACTAAGCAACTGTGATTCCTGTTTTTCGCAGGGGAGTGTGTGTAATAATTAAATCCATATTAAATATGTTCAGCATGTTCACACTTTCAACTGAGGCTTAATTTATTCAACACAGTGTTGTAAAAACTGTTAAAGTCTGTGTGTCTGTTTGTGTGAAAGAGCGAAAGGTGGTGACACTGTTGATGAACTTATTTGCAAATTCAAACTAGTTCTGTCTAATTAAAGATGTCTGAATTAAGATAATTATAATTTCTATTTGCATTCAAACCTATCAAAATCTACAACAATGGCACTATTTGTCAATTTCATACTTCAGTGCTTATGGAAATATGATCAATGATTATCTTCATTGCCCACTTTCTGTTTCCTGTTCTGTTTTGCTTCCTTTTGCCTGATTTCTCTTGTCATTGTATATCATCTGTGTACCAACAAGGTGAAAATCGTAATTAATATAAAGAATGGGACAGCAGCAGAGTGCCATTCAGTCAATGCTCTGAAGCATCATAGCAAAAGCATATCTTTTTCCATTGTCTGATGAGATGCTTGACTGATGTTTCTTCTCTCTGTCTCTGTCCAGACATTAACCAGTCCTTTTGAAACGGTCTCATATGTCTCTCTGTTCTTTCATATTTATAATGACCAATTTTCCATCAGCTTGAAAAGGTCTTTTTATGAATATACATATAATAGTTTTTTGAAGCCAGATTTTATGTTGGCGATAACACACTTTGTTTGAAAGAGTATATTTTTCAGGACACTTAAAGGGATAGTTCATCCAAAAATGAAAATTCTGTCATTAATTACTCACCCTCATGTGGTTCCAAACCTGTTAGTCCTTTGTTAATCTTCGAAACATAAATGAAGATATTTTTGATGAAATCTGAGAGCATTCTGGCTGCATAGACAGCAAGGCAACTGACACATTCAAGGCCCAGAAAAGCAGTAAGGACATCATTAAAATAGTCCAAGTGACATCAGTGGTTCAACCTTAATTTTATGAAGATACGAGAATACTTTTTGTGCACAAAAAAAAAAAATGCCTTTATTAAACAATTTGCTTCTTTACGTTGTAGTCTTGAGCATGTGCTGTGGTACTCGCCTGACGTGCCGCAGAGAACTTTTAATATGAGGTATCTGCAAATACAGATTTAAAAAATATACTTCTAAGATTTGAAGTATGCTACAAGTGCACATTAAATACAATTAATTAAGTGCACTTCTTTTTTACAAGGAGATGTCCAAACTAATACACTTTAACAAACAAAATGTGTTTTACAAAACTCTTTATTTATTAAAATTCAATTATGATTATGAAATGCAGGCTTCAGTGTTTTATGAAATAACTGTGAACTAGCTACGTCACTTCAGTCATCTTAAAGACCGTATTTTAGAGTGATAAACAATAATTACTGTTCCGTTCAGCTTGATGAGCAAACGATCCTTTAGCGGGAGCTTGCTGTGATGTGACATTTCAGGGCAAACCAGCCTCTGGGATTCAAAACATGTTAAACACTCACAATTGGGATATTTCATGAATAGTGAATTGTGCTGTTCACTTCAAGGCTGAGGCACAGCAATGAAAGATCTAATTAAGTCATGCTCAAATTCCCAGTCACATTCAATGCATTTTTATTGCATACCAGTGAGTGTTTTCATACTCTCCTGTATAATTTCACAACTGATGGACTAAATGGAATCAACAGGCTTACAAGATTCTAATTTGCATTTGTCATATTTTTATTATTATGAATTATATTATCAGCATAACTTTGTAGTATTCTTGGGGGATTATTGTGATGTTTTTTATCATCTGTTTGGACTCTCTTTCTGACGGCACTCATTCACTGCAGAGAATCCATTGATGAGCAAGTGACATAATGCTAAAATTAACGTTTATTGGGGTGAAATATGCCTTTAATTATAATTTCACATTGAATCATTGCTTTTTTTTAATCCTTAAATGTTTTTTTTTTTTACAGGTTTAAAATTGAATTTTGAATCACAAATGATCAATGTGGACTTTCGGACCCCACACAGATGATATTACTACTTTCAGTAACTTTTTTAAGTTCTGAAAATAAATTATTGACATATACTTCACACCTTACCTTAAGGTTTTTCCTCAGACCTTGAGCTCATTCTCAATTCCTTTTCAACAAGATTGAGAGTAAAAACATGAATGGTGTGGAAGGAATGCTAAAGCTCTAATGAGAGAAAAAAAAAACATGTAGGGATATATTCCTGTTTGCCAGGGTCAACTGAGGTGATTTCTAGCCATTTCTGCGCCACTTAGTCATGGCTGGACCATGTAGGCCAGGCAGGACCGCAGTGTGAAAAATGTGATCCATGGAAACATGGTATGCACCTCCCACATATTTCAAAACGCTTTAAGTATGCTCACGTATGACACCAAACCAATGTGTTACATTTGATAAGCCCATTTTATGACCTCCAGTGGTTTATTTCAGATTCATGTCCAGTCTGTTTACAGATCCCACAATAAATATGTTTCTAGCTTCTGGTGCTTGTTGCAAGTGCATGATGTTAATTAGCATTACTTAGTACTTATTTGTGTAATTACACTGTAACAACATCACCTTAAAATAAAGTTTGCTGTAAACTGAGATTAGTTTTCAAAAAATGGTTTAAAGAAAAAAAGAGATGGAGAGTTTCTGTTGAAGTGTTTGTAATGCTCTTCAACTTCAGCCAACGTCTCGCAATGACATTTGTCACAAATGCTCAAAAAGCTTATGAGATTATCATTTATCTGAACCTTCAGTCTCAGCACTGTTATTCAAATCTTGATCAGAGAGATATACGGGCCGGCATGTCAGGAATCAGAGCTGCTTTATTCAAGGTAATGCATTTCAGCTGACACATTAACCAGTCATCAGCTAAAGCTTTTGTTTGTTTTTATAAATATATATGTTTTTTTATCCATGCTGTTAATAATTATGCATTGTGTGAGACGGCTTTTGAACTCTGATCCCTGACAAGCATTAATGAAATATTTGTTTAGCTTTATAGCCTAGGTTTAGATGGTAAACATAGCAGGATTACTGATTTTAATTTCCCTGGACGCTCGGTGGAGGCATTGGTGGTTTGTCACATTGTGTTCTTATGCAGGACCACATTCAGGAGGAAGTTGTTGAGAGAGAAGGAGGCTGTAGAGAGGTAAAGAATTTCTGAAGTATTTATAGATATAGCTGAATTTACCAAGCAGGCAGGAAATGCAAGATGCAGGCCTGAATGTGCCCCTGAGATCTGCTGTTTATTGCCTGCATGCTTACAGGATTATGGGTGAAATGACAGCAGGCGCTCTCCAAAAGAGACTGAGATCCAGCCGTCTCTGAGATATGTGCACCTCTGCCACTATGCTATCACTCTCTGTCTTAAAAAGGCTCGCTTGTGCTCTTCATAAGTATATGTATGTGGTGTATGCTGGGTAATATGTTGGGGTAAGGTGTGGGTTAAATTAATTTGAATTTTGAATTTATTTGACATTAAATGCTATTAAATTCTACTCACACTGATAAAAAATGTAGAATTTATGTTTTTGTATTATGTTTCATTAGGGTTAGGTTTATTAATATGATGTTTTCTGATGTAATGAGATAAACCCATTCTTCCTAAAAATAACAGAAAATGTTCATATATGTTTTCAGTAACAATAATAATAATAATAATAATAAAGGCGGGGCGTAAAATAAATATCAAATAATTAGTAACACTTTACAAAAAGGTTTAATTTGCTGAAACTTTGCTTATGGACATTGATCATGTAACTCTTCATACAGATGGTCAGATGTTGCTCAAAATGCTCTTTGCATCATGTCAAATCATGCTGAAGAATCTCATCGGGTTGTGTTCATTGTTACTCTCTTAAAGGGGTCATATGACGTTGCTAAAAAGAACATTATGTTGTGTATTTGGTGTAATGCAATGTGTTTATGCGATTTAAGGTTCAAAAAACACATTATTTCCACATGTACATTATTGTTGCTCCTCTATGCCCCGCCTTCTGAAACGCGTAGATTTTTTACAAAGATCATCGTTCTGAAAAGCGAGGTGTGCTCTGATTGCCAGCTATCCAGTGCGTTGTGATTGGCCGAATACCTCAAGCGTGTGACGGAATTGTTAGGCCCCTTAACATATTGTGATGCCCTGTGTGATGTCCGGCGCGACAAGACAAAAACAATAAAACCCATTACAAACGAGGCATTTGTTGCATCCAGTGGGGACCCTATTATGATGATAATGAGATACTGGCTTTGTACATGTTGCGTTGCGTATCGCGCTCGTAAAATAAAAACATGATCTGAGAAATGACGAACAACAAGCGCTAATCTACACTGCTCACGACTCGCGTTTGAATCGTCAGTGGCAAATTCTTTAAATATAAAAAACGTACTTGCAGGCTGTGAGTCAGAAGCGCCAGACTGTCCTTGCAAAGTTGGAACTGCCCCACTTTATAGAAACAAACACCGGCATTGTAGGTTACTCTCACAGGAAACGGTCCTTGTCCTCCGTAAAATGTGCTGCACACATATGAATATTTGGGTTGAACTGTTCTGGAATAGTGTTGTAAATACAACTTAACCACGGATTTTTAGTTGTGTCCTCTTTTGGAAAGCCAAACAAAGTAGTTTCGCTGTCACAAAGGAAACACACAGCGTCACACACTGCAGGCTTGAGTGAGCGGCGGCCGGCAGCCTAGAGTGAGGAACGGCCAGCGGGCTAGAGAATGGCGCGGCCGGCGGGGGTGGTTGCGGCAACCACATGCGACGACCCCGGGTTGGACTCCGCTTCGCCCACGGTGAAAGCCGATCCGGTAGATCCACAGCACGAAGTTGATGGATTTCCTAGCGACAGCACGGATCAGCTCTAGGCATGACGAAGCGGATTATCATCCTCTTTTGGAAGGGTTCACTTTCACAATGACAACACACAGAATCTCCACACATGGCGGCGGGGATGGCGGCAACAATACTAAAGCAAAAATCAAAGTTACACCTTCTTTCTTTGAGTGAACATTTGGGCGGTGTTATGCAAATATTTCCACATCGTGACGTAGACATGTGGGGGCTGTTAGAATGAGGCGTTTTAGGTAGGCGTGGTTGATTCTTAAATTTTATAAAGAATATCTCTAAGATTTGAGACTTTAGTCTTTGCAAATATACAGATCTTCTTTATGCACCAAGAGATTGAAACACTCCAAAGAGAAAGGAAAAAATTTAATCGCATCATATGACCTCTTTAATTATTAGCCTATTTGAAATTAAACAAATTAGAAAAATGAAAAATACATGGTTTTTCACTAGTATTACTAGACATTTGGACCCCAGCTCTTTTACTATTGGCCACATTAACCTACCTGACTCTCGTGCCACACATTCAAATTAATAGTGATTCACACGTTACAAGCAGTTTTAACCTATACATGCTATTAGTAATAATGATACATCTAATGACAGTGAAGATATTAGGGTGACAGTTTATAACACTGCTATTAATTAATCAAATTAATAGAATAAAGGTAAGGGTCAGAGCTACAGTATGGTTAAATGCATTAATTTTTGGTGTGTTTTTTTCTAGTTTACTGAATGTTAAATTAACAGCCCTTGGTTAACCTTTACCTGTTTAGTAAATGATCTGTACTTTCTAGCTCCTGTATATTGGTACTGTACTCTGTGATGAATGACTCATTATTCATTATTATAAATCAACAAGCATGAGACCAAGAACTTTGACAGAGATGTCTTGAGGCGTTCATAGCGGAGGGCAGTGGTAATTACAGATGAGTTCTCTGTGGGTGGGTCTTCAGCATGACATTTCCAATTCTAGAGGGGGAGGGATATCTAAACAAGAAGCCATATCTGATGTCTTCCAGATCCGTCTCTTAGGCTCCACATCATTGCCTGGGGACAAACTGACAGAATCTGTTTTGAAAGTGGTGTGTGATCCCATTTCTGCCCTTGGATCAGTACAGATGATACCTGTATAGGTTCAGGTTGTGTTGGTTCACTTCAAGCCATCT